>VOMN01131549.1:0-14939 GCA_014899125.1 Orchestia grillus | reverse complement strand
AGGGGAGAGGAGCAAGGCTTCAGATCCCCCCTAGATGTGGCAGAAGGGGACCATAGACCCCCCCGCTTCCTGCTGACGTTGTGGAAGACATTGTCCTCCACTCTGACGGTGACCACCTTCATCACCAACATGGGGGCCACCGTGAGCGTGTCCGCCGCTTGCTCAGTGGCCGGCGCGGTGTACAACCTCTGCTGAGCCCAGCGACACCTCTTCCTTAACCTCTAGGACCCCAGCCTCAACCTCCAGGATATATCAGCCTCAACCTCTCCAGGACCTCAACCTTCTCAACACCCAGGACCTCAAACTCCGCTGAACCCAGTGGCACCTATTCCTTTACCTCCAGGGCCTCAGCTGCTGTCCTGTCCTTGAGGCTTTGATGAATCTGAGCTGTTCTCGGAGAATCTAAACTGTTCTTCGTGAAGCGAATCTGAACTAACGAATGATGAATCTAAACTGACGTTGGCAAATTTTGAGTATTCTTGATGAATCTGAATTGTCCTTGATGAGTCTAAACTGTTCTTGATGAATATCAGTTGTCGTTGATGAATCTAGACTGTCTTTAATAAATCCTAAAAATCCTTGGTAAATTCAAAAAGTCCTTGATGAATCTAAACTGTACGCTGTCTTCAAATGTAAACTTCATGGTAATAAGCACTGGTCGTCTCCCTCAGGCGCTGTAAGTTAAAACAGATTTGAACTGCAAGAGCCGCTGCGTGATGGTATCTCGAGACCCATGCCTCAAAATATTGCTCTCTGGTGCCTGCGCAAGGGCCATCATATGCATGAGTAACATTGATTGTAAAGTAGTATTAGGCTCTATTCTCGACATCAACGTTATCGTAAGTCATATATGTATGGCCGCAATAAAATTTGCTTAACTGCTCCTCCTCGTTTCTTTTATTTAGTTTCCTTTGGGCAAACGCTCGTTAAAATTCAGGGCCTTATACGTCCAATGTTCTTGAAAACTTTGCACTTCTTGCTGCTATCAATATATCCAAATTCGCATTGCGAATACACATTGTTGACTTAACCGTAAAAACAACTGGGAGATCATAAATAGTTCATTAATTAGCTTTCAACAGGAGTTTATTACTTATCAGCTAGATAATTATCCTTTAATTTATTAGTTCACTTCAGTACTTGCTTGCCAAAGCTACCAGTTTGCAGGACGCGGACATGGTGGACCAATTGTACCGACCATAAACTGAGCCCGTTTTGTGTGATTCAATTTTATGGAGTAAATAGAGGTTCATAATCTTTAACCACTGAGTTTCACAGCGTTCATTCGTTTGGTTGTTTCAATACCTGTAAAAAGACATAAACCAATCAATGGCTTTAGTTACTCTCACTAGAAATTATGCTCAAGTTTTGATTTTCATGAGGTATTGTGTTTTGCATTTCCAGACATCGATCTGAAAAGCTAAAAAAATAGTTGCAAAAAATTGTATTCACGTTTTTCCAGAACTTTTCATCAGTATTATATTTTTCAGCAAGTGCACCATAAGGTCCTTTTTTGTTTCAAAATGTTTTTCTCTAATTTATAGTTTGAGTTGTGCGCATTGCGCATCGGAGTATGTGGGCTCCACCCAGCGAGCGCTGCTAGTGAGGGTCGAGGAGTATGCTGGCACAGTCATGGAACATTTCGGTTTCTTGGAACTCATCTTCATTCTAGCATTCGTTAGCGTTGTAAAAATAACTTCTGTGATCAAGGGCTAGCCATTGACAAATTTGAAGTCCTAAACTCCCTCCTGTATAACAAACTGTGACTCTTACATTCTAAAATTCCTGTACATCCACAAGCTGAAACCCTCCCAAGTCTATATACACAGCGTACACTTTCTGAAAACAGTACACCAACAGTACACCAATAGTTGACCATTGTTGCGCATCTTTTTAAAAATGTCTTTATTTAGTTCTCAATAGTTTTTTGGGTTTAATTTCAATTATTGAGTCTTATTTTTTTAGGTTTCAGATATTTTGTTGATATGAGCTTAGGTTCGAAGTGTTCAAGATAAATGTTTTTAACATCTCGTTTTTCGTTTGCCTTTTTATAAATATTTATGTGGATGCGAGTATTTCATGTAATTCAACACCATATATACTTGATATCTTGCACGCAAGGATGTAAATATGAGTGAAATATGTGCGTCATGTTACTCCTCAGGGGGCGTAGGACAGGCAGTAGAGTTAGGTTAGTCAGGTTTGTCGATCGTACGCTATGGAGACCGGCGACCCCAGGGGGATACTGTTTGGTTACCTCAGCTTCACAGGCTTTCTGGATTTTTGTCTTTCGCGCCTACTTTGCTTTTTCCAATTTTCACATGTTTTTCTTCATTTCTTTTTTGTCTCATCTTCCTCTTCTTCTTCACGTGTTTAACTTGCGCAGGGGATCCTACGTGGGAACGCACCTTGGGCATAAATTCCCCATTCTCCATAGTCCATACAAAAAGGGTCCCTTCTCACCGCTCGCTTTGGAATCTATTTCATGCTGGTAGGTAGTTTTGAACTAACTAATAATCTGATCTGTGTGTCTCGCATATCGCCCACACAAGCACGGTGATCAAATATTGCCTCGGCAATTTTTAGATCAAAGCGGAACCAACGATCATTCGCGCGGTCCTTATTTGCGATTGACCTAAATCCAGTTTAATGACCGGAAAATGTTAAACTCACTTAGCTTTTCAGTTCCCATTTATTCAACAAGAAAGCATTTCCGCTCGGTGTTCTTCTTCTTAAATTTCTAACACCCTCTCACACCCAGAAGATGAGTTACAGTCAGGAAATTTTATTTATTCACGTTTAATTTTGAAACGTCAAGTTTCACTATTTATTATTCCATTAAGGCATGATTGCCCACTGCGTCCTCATCGCCCGCACTGAGCCAGCGTATTGCCAGCGAAGGAACACAGCTCGACGATGCTGACGGTGGTGGCGGTGTTGGTGGCGAACTCTGTCACTGTAGACGTCGACGACACTGTCGTCCACACCGTCAGGATGGTCTTGCCCTTCCTCCTGCTGGGGGGGAGGTCGTCCACTACATCCTCTGAGGGCAGGACCGAGCTGTCGAGTTCAGACTCGACCTTCATGAGGGTTGGAGCTTCGACTTCGCTTGTTGCTCCAACTTGAGGTGGTAGATCCAAGTCGAGTTGGGATGAGGCGTCACGTTCCCGTGGAGTTTCTCCAAAATTAGGAGAATTTTTATCGTAAAACTTCAGCGTGTGCCTGCGCTTGCGCCGCCGGGCACATGCAACGTCAGCAGTCACTGCAAGAGAGCAAAACGGAAAGAACCGTTAAGACTTTATTAGATAATTCACTCCAGTGAACATTTCCTCAATGATAACGAATGGAATGATAACGTTCCATTCAACTAGGAATTTGCACGAAAATCATTGCAACGATTCTTAATAAAAGATTTAAAACTCTTTCCACATAAAATAAAAGTAACACAATTGTTACAGTTTGCAGACCATCAACGAAAAATGGACTCATGTGAATTCCTATGGCGGACTAATGACGAGACTTTTACCTCACAGCTAATCATGTCCTGAGGCCCATTTCCATTCCAGTGGACATGTTAACAAAACTGCCGATTATGATGCGATGGAAACCCAGGTTAATCCATGAGCAACCGCTTAATGCACAAGTTACCGACTGGTGAGGCATAACGAGTGCAAAATTCATTCGTCCATGCTTCTCCGAGGATGTTGATGGTACAACCATGACAGGGAAGGGAGACAACTACAGACAAATGATATGGGAATATTTATTGCCCCAACTGGAAGATTTGAACATGCAGAGTTTGTGGTTCCAACAAGATAGGGCGACACCACACACAGCAAGAGAAACCACGGCAATACTAAGAGCTGCCTTTTCAGGTCGTTTAATTTCACGTCTTGGTGACGATCCTCGGCCTCCTCGGTCTCCTGATTCAACCCCTCTAGATTTTTTTCTAAAGGGATAATTTAAAGGAAGGGCTTACATCAATACACTAATACTGTCCATGAGTTAAAAAACAACATCATTGAAGAAATCAACAGAATAAGTCCAGATGTTTTAGGACAAATTATTGAAAATACTGTCAGTAAAATACGCTTGTGTTTTAATAATTATGAAGAGCATTTAGAGAATATTATACTCAAATAAAAACCTTCAAAGTTTTATTTTTTATTTTAAATGTATTTTATTTTCATATCTGCATTGGTTGTTTTGTAATAAATGTTCAAAATGATGAAGTGACTTTTGTGCCACCTTTTTGCCAAGAGATAAACAAACGAATGTTTTCTCACGTGTACTTTCAAGATGCTCTTATATACTCTTTTAAGTGCACGTCAAATTTCTCAAGAATTTTTTTTTGTATGTGAATAATGAAGTACTAATTTTTTGACATTAATTAAATATTATGAGGCTAAATTCAATCAGTATCACCTGCTATTAAGGTGTTCTCATGAAGTGCTTGAATAAACCGTACTTCATGTTCAAATCTCTCCTTAACTATTCCGAATGGAATTTAGATAGGAAAATTAGTCTGAATGGAAATTCAGACCTACACACCAGACCTACACACCAGACTTACGCACCGGACCTACACACCAGACCTACACACCAGACTTACGCACCAGACCTACGCACCAGACCTACACACCAGACTTACGCACCAGACCTACACACCAGACTTACGCACCAGACCTACGCACCGGACCTACACACCAAACTTACGCACCAGACCTACACACCAGACCTACGCACCTGAGATGCAGGTCAGGAATGTGGTGGAGGTGATGATGCTGAGGGCGTTGCGGGTGCTGGTGGTGAACTGTGCGAACAGCAGCCGCTCTGTGGGCAGGGAGGAGTGTAGGCGGATATCGTGGTTGGTGTAAAATTATTTAATGGAGCAGTAACCGTGATTGGTGCAGCAACCGTGATTGGTGCAGCAACCGTGATTGGTACAGCAACCGTGATTGGTACAGCAACCGTGATTGGTGCAGCAACCGTGATTGGTGCAGCAGCCGTGATTGGTACAACAACCGTGATTGGTGCAGCAACCATTATTACGGTGCAGCAGCTATGATTGATGCAGCTATAGTAATTGGTGAACTGGCTGCACCAAGAGCTGCTAGGTGTTACCATTGGTCTAAACACCCCATCAACCACCGCTAACAAACGCCTCAATAACGTCTCCTAGCGTCAATAACTCAATACGCTATCCCAGTTCAAATTTCAACGTCTCAATAACCTTTTCTAGTGGCCAGACGGAGAGCGTCTCCTGCATCCGACAGCGTCGCAACGACGTCTGACACAGGATGGTGTGTCGGATGGACGTCAGGTGTGTCACTGAACGTTATGGGGACGTCTGTGGATGCGAGCGCCGTTGCGTTGACGCCTCGATCGGTGGGACTGCGGCCGACGTGCTGGGGAAGAGAAATGTACACATACGAGTGTCTCACGTCTGCTGTGCGAGAGAGTTTTATTAAGAAGGCTGGCGGCTGATGCTACTCCTCTGAAGGACCATCGTAGCCCAACCGCCCTAACGAATATTTGCCAAATAATTGATAAGTACTTAGTTTGGTAAAATTATGGAGAGTAATTATAGAAAGTTAATTGCGCTCAGGTGAATTCGTTAGAATGGATCTCAGGTAATGTGACGGGCAAACTATACGCGAACAATTCATAATAATGAAACACGAGAAAAAATTCCCATATCCGCAGAAAGGACTTCTGTTAAAAGGTTGAACTATTCATCTCTAACCTGTATACGTCACACAGCAAAGGTTTTGCAACCGATTTCGCGCCGATTTTTCAAAATTTTGCAGGAGTTGTCAAGAGAAATTGCTCTTTTTGAAGGTCCGTTCTCCGTCTGTCTTTCATTCATTCTTCATCTTATGACTGATTTTAATGAGAAATTTGCTCGCTGATCTTTGTAGCGCAAAGAAATTCTATAACATGAGCTATCCGGTAGTCTGCAGATAAAATTAATGCAAATATTGAACAACGAACACTTTGATGCAAAAAGTCGATCTTTCTTACTTCGAAATTTTCTTTCCTGCCGTTTGTCTCTTCCTCAACTTCGTCCACTGCTCCATCGACCGTCAGACGGGCACTGTCAGACGACACTTCGTCCACCTGTCCATGAGCAGCAAGACGATCCCGTTCAGACGATGTTCCGTCAGCTGCGGCGGCCAGCAGCAGCAGCAGACCAAGCACCGGCAGCAACCTCTCGGCCTGACAATCAGACCACAGAAAAATCTCACCCACCGAAGGCCTGAAGTCGTCCAGCAAGATGATGCACCAAATGAGGCGATTTACAAACTCAACTTCCCAGGCCGGGGTCCACTCAACTTGTAATTCTCGATTTTGTAACTCGAGTTAAAACAAAATAAAACCACATTGACCCGACTTCACTGGTCTGTCTTTGACCTCTCGGCACAAGCCGACTATTCTCGACAGCACTCGCCGATCACGAGCAAATCGGGCATAGCGAAGTTGTGCATTTTCAGCAGCGAAAACTGTCGGACAGGAATTACCACTTCAAAGTGTACCATATGCGCTAGGGTCTATGAGTCTCAGGCAACCCACTCAACAATTTGCAACCAGACGTCACGACTCGTAATGGCTGGCGGGAATAAACTGACGTAGAATCTGCCCATCCTCGCAGAAGACATTTGTCCCCAGAAAGCAGGAAACGGACTTATATATTTGTTATAAGTTCTAGCAGCACGGAACTTCCCACTATACAGGGTAGCCCAGTACACAGTCTGCCCCTATACACCCCAACGCAGTCTGCCCCTATACACCCCAGTTAACAGTGCACAGTACACACCAATACACACTGGGGAGAGCACCACAGTATACAGTACACAGCATGCTCTAGTATATAGTATACAGTNCAGTACACAGCGTGCTCTAGTATATAATATACAGTGTACAACCCACCCCAGTACACAGTATAAAGTACACAGCACACTCTAGTACACACTATACAGTACGCAGCACACTCACGTACACACAACATATTCTGCCCCAGTATAGAGTACACCTCAGTACACAGTACACCCCAGTATAGAGTACACCTTAGTACACAGTACACCCCAGTGCATAGTACACTCCAGTACACAATTCATCTTAGTGCACAGTACAAATCCCACTTCAGTACCCAGTACATCCCAGTACACAGTGCATTCAAGTACACAGTTCACCTCAATACACAATACTCTTACGCATCCCACCCCACCACGCAGCACACCCCAGTAAACACGGCACAGTAAATATTACACAGTATACTGTACACAGTATACAGGGGCCCAGCACTCACCATGGCAGCAGCCCGCAAATGTTGCCATAAAATTCGCCAATTTTCCTCAAATACGAGAAATGAGGAAATTTTCCTGTAATTTTTTGTGAAGGAAGACACGTCAGCAGACGACCTGCAGCAGGTGACGTATGTGACCTGTTAATGGGACCTGCAGCAGGTGCGGCATGAGACCTGTTAATGGGACCTGCAGCAGGTGTGGCACGTGTGATGTTAATGGGACCTGCTGCAGGTGCGGCATGTGACCTGTTAATGGGACCTGCTGCAGGTGCGGCATGTGACCTGTTAATGGGACCTGCTGCAGGTGCGGCATGTGACCTGTTAATGGGACCTGCTGCAGGTGCGGCATGTGACCTGTTAATGGGACCTGCTGCAGGTGCGGCATGTGACCTGTTAATGGGACCTGCTGCAGGTGCGGCATGTGACCTGTTAATGGGACCTGCTGCAGGTGCGGCATGTGACATGTTAATGGGACCTGCTGCAGGTGCGGCATGTGACCTGTTAATGGGACCTGCTGCAGGTGCGGCATGTGACCTGTTAATGGGACCTGCTGCAGGTGCGGCATGTGACCTGTTAATGGGACCTGCTGCAGGTGCGGCATGTGACCTGTTAATGGGACCTGCTGCAGGTGCGGCATGTGACCTGTTAATGGGACCTGCTGCAGGTGCGGCATGTGACCTGTTAATGGGACCTGCTGCAGGTGCGGCATGTGACCTGTTAATGGGACCTGCTGCAGGTGCGGCATGTGACCTGTTAATGGGACCTGCAGCAGGTGCGGCATGTGACCTGTTAATGGGACCTGCAGCAGGTGCGGCATGAGACCTGTTAATGGGACCTGCAGCAGGTGTGGCACGTGTGATGTTAATGGGACCTGCTGCAGGTGCGGCATGTGACCTGTTAATGGGACCTGCAGCAGGTGTGGCATGTGACCTGTTAATGGGACCTGCTGCAGGTGCGGCGTGAGACCTGTTAATGGGACCTGTAGCAGGTGCGGCATGAGACCTGTTAATGGGACATGCTGCATGTGCAGTGTTTCGTGACATAAAAATTTGATAAATATTTATGAAAACATTTGGACTTATTCTACTTTAAAGTTCAAATTATTTGGCAGTTTGTGAATTTCCTTACTATGTCTTATTGACATCAGAATACAATCGAAAACGAGAACACTCCAGTTCCAGTCAGACTGGAGGCAACTCTGTTCGAACATTCGATCATCAAAGGACGTAAGCCTTTGTAGCTTAATAATGTGTATCTAATTGGCCCCGTGGAAACACAAAGGTATTTAGAATTACGAGCAGTGCTTTTAGTAATTCATCAGCGCTTTGGATGTGACCTGTTCATGTAATCTAAAATTAACAGGTCTACATCTCTGTCGCTTTCGATTTGACGCTTTCCCAGTGTTCTCTTATCCATTTCATGCATAGGGTCGGTCGCAGTATATCCCTTAGATTTGAATTGTTTTAAAAGCTTTCATTTCGAATGGCTTCATTTGGTAAAAAAAACTGTTACTGATGTAGTCCACAGCCGTACCCTGGATACAGGCGTGAACTCATATTTTTTAGTGATTTTATGTGCTGTGAATTTGTCTTACTTAATTATTGAAAAGTGTCCCACAGAAGCGTACCAGCATTTCAATATAAAGATCAAAGGGTAGTTAAGTGAACTATTGGGACATCCATGTTTTCTTTCAAAAATGTACATTGCTGGATAATTTAGAGCCTTATGGAGACCGTAGGACCTCTCTGCAATAATGTATATTGCGTGATAATAAGGAGAACTCATGGGACAGCTGCACCCTCTTTCAAACGATTTATTATTTAAATTCTACTTTAAAGCTTTCTGAACCTTCCTAAATTTTGAAACGCCTTCGCTTGCCAACTTTCTCAAGACTTTCTGTACGAGAGTCAAGTTTTCTAATGACGTGTATCAAGGAATTAAAATTCTGTTAGGCATTAGGGCGCTTAGGCCATCATTTGGAACCATATAAAGGCGATCGTTACGACACTCTAATCCTTTACCGTAAGACTGCAGAATACGTGCGTAAATCCACTGTCGTAAGACTGCAGTATACGCACGTAAATCCACTGTCGTAAGACTGCAGTATACGCGCGTAAATCAACTGTCGTAAAACTGCAGACTACGCGCGTAAATCCACTGTCGTAAGACTGCAGACTACGCGCGTAAATCGCTTAACCAGCCAAGGACAAGCAGTCCCAGAATGGGTTGGCCGACGTGTCAAACAGAATTTTACAGAATCATCAGTATAAGATTTTTACTTCCAACTCCTGTTTAGTTTCAAGAAAATTGACGAGTGAATGTCTTTCAAAATTTACGGAGATGGCAGAACTTTTTAAGCAGAATGCAAAGTGAATCTCGATACTTAACTTTTCAGATTCATAATTAAGATGATTTTTTAGGAAAACTCTCCAGGCTTTCTTACGTGTCCTGTAGATAACAATAAATGCATCGATATGTTTTCTTTCACGTGTAAATTAAAAAATTCAAGACACAAGGAGCTACAAACAAAAGTAGAATTTTTTTTGCTGCTGCGCGGTTTCCATTTTTCGATATTTTGTGTCGCATTTGAACGGCAACTTAATGTTCTGTTAATTATTTTGATTTTAAGTCAGGACACAGGCAGTCTTCGATACGAGAAAAACTAGAAAAAGAATTAATTAGTTCGCTTGGCTAGTAACATTTACTCTTTCAATCAGTGAGCCTACTGTAGTCTAGTGTTTATATGCATGTCGTTCTTGTTCAGTGTTCAATGTAATTTGTGTTCAACAAACACATCCAGGTCCAGGTATTGCACCTCTGAGCTCTGCAATCAGGCGCACGTATTTCGAGTCCCTGTAGTTATTTTCTCAGCATTTTTGCACTCAAGGTCTTTCATCTCGGTCGTTCCGCCTAATTTTAGGATTTTACGTTTGTCTTCACGGTTGAAAGAATATTTTTTTTAACTAATATAAAATGTAAGTTTATTCATGTTTATTCATGAAGTTTTGCGTACCTAGAAATATTATTTTTCATAAAATTTAATTTATTTTCGCTTGATGAAGCATTAGTGTTAATTCTTGTAGTATTAGAAGTTTTAGTTTATTATCATAATGTCGGGTATACTCATCAATGTTTTCAATATAAGAGCGTCTAAATTTATCTTCCTAATATTAAAACCACGCGTAAATTCTTGTAACTTTTGGAATTGTGGTTTATTCACAAAATTTTCAGTAAATTTAATTCA
Organism: Orchestia grillus; assembly: GCA_014899125.1. Taxonomy (NCBI): domain Eukaryota; kingdom Metazoa; phylum Arthropoda; class Malacostraca; order Amphipoda; family Talitridae; genus Orchestia; species Orchestia grillus. Next base: position 4,389 of record VOMN01131549.1, on the reverse strand, counting down.
AAATAACACATGTCGCCATCACTGATCTCATGCAGCATTAAGACACGTCATTATTTTGACACTGTCAAGGCACTATCTTGTCACTGTCACGCCACTATCTTGTCACTGTCATGCCACTATCTTGTCACTGTCACGCTACTATCTAGTCACTGTCACGCCACTATCTTGTCACTGTCACGCCACTATCTTGTCACTACCACGACATAATCTCGCCACTACCATGTCACTACTCGTCACTACCATGTCACTACTCGTCACTACCATGTCACTACTCGTCACTACCACGTCACTGTCGCTTTCATAGCAATAATTTTATAAGCCCCTCGAACTCATGGCCCGCAGCTATTCATGGAGCCGATAATATCACACGAATTAAATAACCCATCAAGGGCCGGTACTTTGAGTAAAACATATTCTTAAAGTGTTCCTTGCCTTTGTTTAGTTTTCGAACTTCCGCCTCAACAGGGCGAGAGCTGTGCCTTCCATCACGGACCAACAACATTCGTCCAACGCTCGAACATCGATCTTCATGGCTGGCCTTCTAAGGTGTACCTGTCAGGTGTACCTGTCAGGTGTACCTACCAGACGAATTATGCAGGTACATACTTTCGTACATCTGTGTCACACCAAGTCTCATTTTTAGGCATTTAAAATAAAAGAATTCTGCGTGCAAAATTTTTACTGAGGAATCAAGCAGAAAGAAAAGGCACCAGGAATTCTATAATTCAACATCTGAAGCTAAGAATGAAACAAAACCCTAGACAGTCCGGCCATCTGTTGGCCCCTTTGCCAGACCTGTCAGATGGACCTGTCAGACGTTTGCTGCGAACAAAGCACGTCACCACACCGTTCAGGTCTGCCTGGCAGGTCCGCATCGGAACTGGCGCCTTGACGTTGGGAACATTGTTTACCCTGCCACGGGACCTCATAAGTATGACCTCCATAACTGGGACCTCCATAACTGGAACTTCCATAACTGTGACCTCCATAACTGGGACCTCCATAACTGGGACCTCCATAACTCTGACCTCCATAACTGTAACTTCCATAATTGCCACCTCCATAATTGTAACTTCTATAACGGTGACCTCAATAACTAAGATTCCCATAACTGAACCTTTCATTACTGTAACGTCTATGCCCATGTAACGTAACATCTGCAACATCCGTCGCACAACATCCGGAACCTCGTCGCTTAACTTGTATGGTATTACAGAATGATTTCCTGCATGTACCGGACCGACACTGCTCTTCATACTACCCACCGGTGGGTCATAGGTGAGGCTGCCCACCGGTGGGTCATAGGGGAGGCTGCCCACCTGTGGGTCATAGGGGAGGCTGCCCACCGGTGGGTCATAGGGGAGGCTGCACTGCTACGCCTGCTGACATATGTATAGAAGTTGATGGGTCACACCTGTACTGTATGTGCCTGGTTCTTGATATAGCACACCTGAAGTGGATGTGCCTTGTTTTTATATGACGCCTCTACCATCATCCGTCCCTAATTAAGGAGTAAGACATTACTGCCACCTAGTCGCAAAAAAGCAACTAGTCACCAGCACCTAGTTATAATCAGACTGTCACCACTCTTAGTCTAGCCACATGACCGTCACCACCACTAGCCCCTAGGCCTCGACCACCACTAGTGACCAGGCCTCGACCACTACCAGTCACCAGGCCTCGACCACTACCTTGAATATCTTGAAGTTGTTTGGGCCTCTATGCCCTACCACTACCAGTCACCAGCCCTCGGCCACTACCAGTTGCCAGGCCACTACCTACACCCCGGCACCTTCGGCGGCCCCGCCGGCAGCGTGCAGGCCGCCGACACGGACACGCTCACGCCCCTGTCCGTCACGTACGACGTCACCGTCTTCGTCGAAAAGCTCGTCGTCCACACCGTCAAGAAGCTCCGGGGGCCCCGCACCTGCTCGCTGTCCACCCCAGCAGGAGCAGCCTGCGCCTCCAAGGAGCCGTCGAGTTTGAGGTCGACCGGAGAGCGTTTGAGGCTCGCCTTGATTAGCTTGTAAGATTGACTCCTGCGCCTCCGTCTGCGTGTACAAACCGTTGAACTGAACACTGGAGGGGAGTGGAAGGGAAGGGGGAATGAGGCTAATGAACACGAGCCAGCGAGTGTGAACCCAGACTTATTTGCCCGGCAACTATAATTACCTATAATTACACAGCGCCTTTGTGAGCTCGTTCAGCCTCAGGCTATGTAAGGCATATATATAAGGCAATGTATGTTGTGCGTGTGCGTTTGCGTAAGTGTGTGTACGTGGCGTGCGTGGAGAAGTGTTTCTCACCCTAACAACCTCACCGCATTTACGTGCGTGTCGTTAGTTAATAGATAATAAAATCCCACGAACTTCATGTAAAAGTCGTGACTCATTCAGCAGTTGTGGCGGTTATGACAGATGAAAAATTTGGGAATCAAGAAAGAAAAAACGCGAGTGAAAAATCAAGCTTCTTCACTAAACTCACATTTGTCTCGCAAGATGCTGCGACCGATCATCTGGCAGAGGTGCGAACTGATGTAAAGTGACTGCTCATTCGAGCACACCGCACAACACGTACGCACATACACAAAATACACACATGCGCCGCACATAGAGCTATGGTACTGACGAGATGTCCCTTTAAACTTCAGCATCTAATCATATCCTTCTTCACACACACGCACACACAGAACACACACAACACACACAATGCACACACATGACGCATCCTATTACTTGAAGCAACTGGTCTCATCAACATCATGCTTCCAAAAGAGAACAAAAAACACGGGTGCTTATAACTGAGCTCCCACGCTGGCGTCTGGACCTGCTCTGTTGCAACTCGTGTGCTCTTCAAAACATGGGTCAAACAAGGTACGAAATCCTGCTCTCGTTCAGTGCGTTACAAAAAGAGAAAGCTAATTTCATAAACACTGATTTTAGAAACTGTTGATATTACGCGATTTTTGAGAACCTTTTTTTATCGATTGTTTCTTCAACTACGCTGAAAATCTCAAAAAATGAGATCCACCTCGCAGGATTCTGTTACGAATTTAGTAGCGCTAGAAAGCACATGCTACAGCTTACTCGCGACGCAGGTGTAGGGGGTGGTCGAGCGGATAACCGCCAGCTTGAACTTCGTGGTGACGCGCCTGTCTGCGAAGAAGTAGAACTTCCCTGTGGAGTGGAAGGACACAGGCCTTAGTACGAAGATGAGTTCATGTGATGAGAGAACTACGATTGGTTGTGGGGTACGAGACCCAGTTCAGGTACATTTAATTAAAACTAAAATCTCAACATACAATCCACATGGGACCTGCAATTTTTGGCCTTTACTTTTATTTGGGATTTTTATTATTTGCGAAAATATATATGTGCATGTTTTGTTCTCCATGAATAAAAATTGTACATCTAGNATTTGGGATTTTTATTATTTGTGAAAACATATATGTACATGTTTTGGGCTTCAGGAATAAAAATTGTACATCTAGTGACCCGAAAAAGCAATTGCAACTTGCAACATTTTTCACTCTGACAATTTTCCTCACAATGACACACCTAATACGTTCTTTTCTTACATTCACACACACACACCATCTCTACAACAAAACACATTTCGAACACACATCACTCCTACAGCAAAATACACGTCCATAACATACTATTCCTAAAACAAAATATACTCCCAATATTCGTCGCTACTTTGGGGAAAGACTCCAACCTTTTTGTCCAAATTCATGATCTTTTATCCCCGGCTCAGTGAGGTTCTTAGATTCCTCGAATCCCGTAGAATTCTTCATTGTCGACTCTGTTTCCTCTTGGACCAAGCGTCGTACACTTTCGTCTACCGATGGTGCCACTGTGATCTGCTTTTCATTCTCTATTTCTTCATTTTCAGCCTCGAAGGCCTTCATTTTTGTAGTAAGATTCGTCTCGACAGCGCCAGTTGAATGTTCCTCCATTTTTCCAGCATCAGTTGTTTTGCTTGAGATTTGAATATCTCCAGCTGTAGCTGCGGCCGTAACCACCTCATCCTTGGCTGCACCGTTTTCGTTGGCAGTTGAATTCGTCCCCTCCACTGACGGAACAACGGACACAGGTGGTTGGCCTTTGGTGACGTCACCAGCGAACGTCTGACCAGCAGCAGCGGTCAGGAGGACCGCAACCACTGCCCACTGCCATTGGTAGTTGCCGTAGTTTTGCTGACTCTGTAACATTTAGAGCTACAGATATAGTCAGTTCATGTATGTATATATGTTCTAACGTATATCTGTGGGGAAGTAGCAGTGAAGCGGCGAGAAAGCATCTTCGTTCAGTATAGCTGCATTGAGCTGTGCTGCTCACGCCATTTTCTTTGCCAAAGTTGGGCTAGGCTTTGAAAAAAAAATGT
>VOMN01131537.1:0-20309 GCA_014899125.1 Orchestia grillus | reverse complement strand
ATAAATTCAACGAAATATTCATCAAACCAAGTAGCACACAACAAGTAGGACTCATAAATTTCGAACTAATAATAAAGAAATAATTTCTCATTTATCATCAAATAACTTAGTCCACTGTGCGAACACTAATTCCGAGAAAAAGTATCGTTGATACGCACGCCCTAATAAGCTGGGAATCTCAAGTACATACTCCAGAAGAACATCCGCAGCGCCGCAGCTGTGGGCTCTTACGCCTGGCTGCTGGTTGAATTACGCGCTATCCTAAGGATAATAAACACACCATCATGAGATAACGTACAATACGATGAAGTGAAACATTTCTAGCTTCGTTCAAGTCATACGAATCATGGAGCGCACAGAAGGCCTAGTCTTCTTGCCTGCTCTTGACGGTCAACTTGAAATAACTAAATTCTATTGCAACCGACTGCCATAATTTTGAATTTCGGCAAAAATAACCAGTAAAATTTTTACTAACCCTTTTGCGTGCTGTCGTATATTTTTTTTGCTGCTCTTTGCTTTTACACGAGACGTTTCAGACGATGCAAAATAAAAAGTTTTCTGTGAGCATGACTCACCAAACTCCATGAATGCGTTTGACAGCTCTTCACTAGGTTCCCAAATGAACAGGTCTCTAGTAAAAATTAGAACAAGGGTGGGACATATTAAGCAGAAGTTTGCATACATACCAAGTAGAAGTTATACTAAATAAATCATTTACAAGGCGTTGGTGGTGGGCCTCCGTTACAGCCACAATCCCGCGGGAAAGAATTTGACAACTTTTCGGTTAAACGGCAAAAAATATTTTCAGATCTTCGTAGAATCAGGTCTAAACTTTTCAGAAAAAACTTCGCAGACGTGTAACACGCACCAGAGACTCGACTGTATCTGGCGAATATGAAGGCCATTCAAGAAGTTCAAATTACCCCTGCACATCAATGATACCACTCAAGATTTCTTTTCATCAGTGCATTATTATCATAGTAACTACTCCCACAACTGGAGATAAATTATTGAACCACAAAACGGATTATATCCTTCACTATATTTAAATAAACACCATTTGTACCACACTCGGACAAGATTGATACCAAAACACAGCTCAATCAGAAGCAGCCGTTCGTCACGGATCAAGACAGAAACAATGCATGGGAAGCTGAAGGCTCCTTCCAAAAGTCTCCAGACTTGGACACGCCCTGCAGTGGCCGCACTGCAACACTGGAGCAGCTGTCATAAAATAATACTAGCTGTGTTTCACTGATGCACTGACCACCACAGTGGGGGCAATGCCTGTCTGCCCTCAAATGCAACCTTTACATAAGAGAGCGCGCGTTTCTTGATCGAATGTTTTCACGTAAAATAGATTTCATACAAAACCACGAGCAAGAGTATGCAGTGAAATTGGACTTCAAGTTAAGGAAGAATGACTTCTGCGGAGCACAAGTTTAGTCGGTGCTGACTGAGTGCAGCCGTTACTGCAAGATCAGGAACATTTCGAAACGCTTCTTACTTCGTTTACAGAGTTCGGTGTTCCAGTCCAAACTACTACACTTTGTATATATAGATTTTAGTATTTTTCTCGCGGTGCTAGTTCTTCGAAAATCTCAGGCGATTTTAGATCTTTAGAAAGGGTAGATTTTACAAAGCAAACTCTCACAATCTCCTTTTTATATACCGTGTGAGCGTATGCATTCAACGTCAACTTCTCATACAAATTCTTAATTGAATTACAAATTGAATGAAAACTAAGAAAAAGACACTGAAACGGCTGTGTAGTTTCAGCTGCACACGAGCACTAGGAGGCACGTGAAACGAACATATTAGCGCCTCAACCCCACGACGCACGTGTTGCACGTCGCAGAAGACAGCTCGATTATAGCAACCTACTGGCCGAGGTAGACACGCGCAAAATACGGGCATGCGCATTATGATGCTCCCATACGCACGCGCGACGTAGCCCCCATACGCACGCGCGACGTAGCTCCCATACGCACGCGCGACGTAGCTCCCATACGCACGCGCGACGTAGCTTCCATATGCACGCGCGACGTAGCTCCCATACGCACGCGCGACGTAGCTTCCATATGCACGCGTGACGTAGCTTCCATATGGACGTGTGATGCAATGGGCGGCTCTTAAATATCACGGAGAAATACGTATTAAATACCCTACAGCTCATGCACCTGAGTCCGTAGGGATGTGTCCCAAAACTCAACACAAATTAGAGAAGAGGACGGTTTCCAAGGGATGACAGAACATGAGGCACCCAATTCCTCGGGTAATTATGTCCGTCCTACGCCTTCCACTGACCTGTCGCATTCCACTTAACATTCATTTTCTTTTCCACACGCCTCCCTTCCTCCAAAGTAAGAAAAGCCATCAGAGAAATCTGCAGCACAGCTCTGGTGACACCTGTGTGGAGATCCGAAGTGAGTTCGAGTCGGAATGCGGGCGTCGTTGCATCCGAGATAAAATGCGCATTCTGGTATCAGATACACGAGAAATTCGCCTCCGAGGTCAGATACACACCAACAGATCGCAAGCAAGCACGGAGCCGCGGGTGATGGTGAAGTGATCACGACCAATTGATTTATTCAGAAGCCTATGGTGAGAGTGAGTGACCTAGTGCCTGGTCATCTATTGAGGTTCTCGGTCTGCTAGAGCGAATTTCGTGCCAAGGCCTAAACATTTCTCGAGCTAAACACACCGACACATGGATGTTTTTTTCACGAGTTGTGCTCAACGGTGTGCACAGTTAGTGCTCCCTAAACCACTCCATTCTGCATATGATTGAACTGAATGAGATGCCAATGTTAAAAAGGAGAAAAAGCCGGAATCTCTCTTCACTTCTGAAAACACAGAATAACTTCTGTACGTCGTAGAGCTGGGGGAAAAGTTCCGCAGGTGCACGTACAGAGCAAAATGACCATGGCTCTTTGAATAATTTATGAAGATGAAATAATTATAAAGTCTTGCATTTTATCAACATTTTGAGAGAATTTTCTTTCCTGCTCGGGAAAATTTTTGACATAAAACAGCGAGAAATATTGAACTATAGGACAGAGGATGAGGGGTGCTTCATTACATCCTAATACACGAGGTTCTCAAGCAGGGGCACTCGCACTCCATGGCCGTAGGAAACGTGACTTTACGGGGGAGCGAGATGTTTCTGGACAACATAAAAAATTAAAACTCTTCCTTTTTTAATTCACTTCCTTTATTCTAAATTAAAATAATTCCGCAAACGGTATTAGACGGTAAAACTTCCCTAGGGTGCAATCGTAAAAAAGATCGAGCACCATCGCCCTACAGCAGGTGCCACACACTGCAATCCCCGAGTGGGTGGAATTGATCCTTGTTATTCTCTTATTGTAGACCTGCGTGTAACTTGTAAACAAAATTAAAAATCAATATGCGAAAGATAAAAAAGACTACGACCTCTTTGTTGTTGCCTGCAAAGGTAAGGTCTGGAAAATCAAAACCGTAAATTCATGATAGGCTTCGAAGTTAGCTCAGTCTAGTGCCGTAACGTCAAAACCCTACATTAACGGAACCCATAATTCACGAAAACTCTTTTGACACCGTTGTGATTCACGAGCATGTGTCTTCCACGCATCGCTAACTTTCGAAGATCTCAAATTGTACCACACCTCTGATCGACCTGGAACTAACAGCCATTTACGACTGGGGCGCCCCACTCCAGTGAAGTTAGGTGCGAGTAACGACCCGTGTTCCAAACGTCTCCGCGCACCGAGACGACGGAGCAATTGATAACAATTGAAGAAACATCCATAGTCTCGGACCAGTACCTCCACATTGAAGGATTAAGAGTAGTGATAACAGCCCCTTATTAACTTCGACTATCTTGCACCGAAAGAGAAGAAGGGACTGTTAATTAAGTATGGATTTGGGAGAATGAGGAATCTATGCAATCTATGAGAATCTTACAGTATCCTGATGGAAAACAACATCTTTCCTGTAGGCCAATTCTGGACGGTTTTCTTGAATTGCTGCTTTTAACTCGGAGAGTTATGAACAGAATTTCTCAGAATTGTCTGGTTACTTGGAAGAAGCTCATAGTACAGAATTCCCTTCCAATCCAACCTAACTCGAAGCAACAATTTCTTAGGGTGAAAGCGCCTATGAGATAGCTAACGGAAGCTTAAGTCACTTACTTATTTGCTGACACAATTTGCTTTCAAAAATGCGCGTTTCCATTCCATTTATTAGGCAAATCACAGATGGAAATGCGATTCAAAAAGGTTCTTCTCACTCAAGCCATGTGGCACCAAACATCGTAGCGATTTCGACCCCAAGCATTACCAGGTGCTCATGAACAGTGAATCTTGATTGTTTGAGTCGTTCTGCCAATTCTCGGATTGGGCAATGTGGGTTATTCTTAATGAAAGACTGATCGCTTCTCATCAATAAGGCTACAATAATCTCCTGCTCGGAACCTCGCGAGCCACTTTCGTCCAGTTCCCTCGGATAAAGAGTCATCACCGTAAACTGCGCGTATTTTTTTTATTGTTGGCGAGGTATTCTTTCCTTTATGGAAATAGAACAGCACCAAGTGCCAAAAATGAAGTTTTTATATAATAAGCCGGAAGATGTACTATTAAAAAACGGCACGAACTTGCACGGCAACTCAATACATACGTCATTGAAAACGTCAATGGAGGCACCCCCACCTAGCAATCGAAAAATGCTACGAAAATTAATTTTATGGATATGATCCCTCTGAGAAACAGATTACGACACATCGCTGCATTCCTCGTGCAGCACGCACCAAAAAAAACGTTCAAAACCGCTAACCGCTCGAAGTGAGCAGTGCTAAAGCGAGGCGAATACTTCTGAAGTTAGCGGATGATAAAATTAGCCAATGAAAACTTGAAAATTGGCACATGAATGATGAACCTAACCCAAGCACCCTACAACAATTGGGGCACATAGAACAACGCACAACCCGCACGGCACGAGAAACGCAACAACACACGGGAGGCAAGGCAGAAAAAAGCACAACACACGACAAACAAGGCACAAGAAGCCTACCAACACACGACAAACAAGGCACAAGAAGCATACCAACACACGACATGCAAGACACAATGAACACACACAACAAGCATGGAAAAGAAACATCAGATAAACACAAGGTACACAAGTAAACACAAGGAACACAAGAGTAAAATTTCAGCAACACAGAAGGCCAACACAAGGAATACCACAAGTATACACAAGTAACACAAGAGGTAAATACAAGAAGCACAACACGGAGTTGTGCAAGTATTAAGGCCAGAAACAGACGCACATCACACAGCCGTGTTGACACAGCGCGCGCGAGGTCCGGTCTCGTCTGCAGCTCCAGCGCAATATTTGGCGCAGGCAGCGCGTACGTGTGAGGCAGCATTAATATACCTGAAAAATGTCTAGTATAAACCACGAAAATGTTTGCAGCTGAGCACTAGACGTAAGAGGCACTATTTGTGGAACACACTGACAGTTGGCAGTCCAGGTGAGGTGCGTGTGTGGGAGACTGTATACGTGCAGGTATGCACTCCGTGTACATTGCACCGCCTCATGTACAAGTCGACATGCATCAGAATCATACTCGGCATAGAGTACATTTATAGCATTAGTCGTGCGGCAGGGTATAGAATTCACCCCCCAGTGAAAGACATCTTTGATGCAACATATACGTTGTACATGGAAAAGGAATAATCATACTCGCTGAAGTGACTACGAGTGGAAACAGAATTCACACGATGTATCACACATACGTCCCTCGGATAGGAAGAAACGTATGCGTCGTACACGTACCACGCACGCATACCGTTAACATTTGTTTTGTAAATTGCACCCACACGCAACGCCTAACACACACACATACAAAGCTTATACATGAGGATATATACACGCAGTTCATTCGAAGCACAACACAAACACAACTAACACACTACGAGATACATGTGCATTGAGTTCCCACACACACACGATGTGTAGCACAGGCAACACATTCGTATGAGTCAAGAGAGACATGCAAGGCGGCACCCACCACACTCACTGCTGCTGCCGGCAGCGCATGTATGTGTGTATCAGTTACCAAATTTCAGCAGCGCAGTTCGAAGGCGTCTCGGTAACAGCGAGTGTATCACTTACAGTTCAGTGTCCGCGGTTACACACACCATGACCTGGCTATCCCAAAGTACACAACACGGCAGGCCTCTGTTAACACAACCAAACGTTGCGCATCCGGCAACTACTCTCGCAACAACCAACTTTTGCCGTTCCCGGTTCTCTCCTTGCAGCTTCCACTGGCTTGCACTGGCTAAATTATAGACAATCCAATCATTTTTCACCTCCTCTGTAAAAATAATTGTCATTACACTTTAATATATATACGTATTTAAGGGAACTAAAATAACTGAGTAGAAAATACTCTTCAAAAGTTTTGACAGTCAACGAGTGTAGAGTATTGCTACCAGTATGCGAGTTCAACGACTTCATTGAGAGCCAAAGTTAGCAACTAACGAGAACGAAAAATAAATGAAGCAATAACCCCCCTATATCCAATACCTCTACACTGCAGTTTAATCTCCTACACTTAACACGATTGTCACGAACAAATCCCCGACATAGGTGCAAGAATTTTACAGACGCGACACTCGAGACGTGGCCGATGACGAAACATTAAAATCTCTCCTATGTCCAGGCGTAATTGGAAGCAACGCTGGGCGTGAATATAGCCCAAATGACACGTGGGGGAAATCCGTTGCATTCAACGACAACAGAGACTCGTGCATTCAGAGAGGACGAAGAGACCCACGTGAGTGGTCGCGTAGACGACTCGCGTGCCCGCACAAACAGATGCCTCCTGTGCTCAGCCATGCGTGAAATAAAGTGTCGACGACAAGTTCCGCCCCACAATGACTACATTTACTACCTTATACCCGTCACCTACCCTGCCCTGCAACGCATTCCTATGCGAGTAGCGGAGAGAGACTTCGGCATTGAAATGCTAGATGTGAGAGCATAACTCAGAATTAAGAAACGAGATTACAGCAGCTCAGGGGGATATGTTGGTGCAGTCCTATGATAGAGCATAGGTGTCGACACTGAGCCATATTAGAGCATGGGTTTCGATGTGGGCCTACTAAACTGGGGCGTGTGAGTTACACACAAGCACGAATTGGGTATCAGCTTTGAACAGTCCTAATACGTGCACAAGCTACAAAAAAGGCAAAAATGAAGCACAAATTTCAAGGAAGACCAAATGTGGCATTGACATTAATGCATCCACAAAATGGGAGCATCACTATCAAGTCGGTCCAATATTGGGTCTCTGCATTAATGCATGTCCAAAAAGGAGCATCACCGTCAAGATAGCTTGAAATAGGGAATCTGTTAAAGTGCACGTTAATATGGCGCGCTGCGATCATTCACATTCCCTTGCACGCCGCTCGCTTGACTGTGACGTGCTGGCTCGCTAGACCCAATTCGGAGCGCCAAGGATAGCATCCTTGTTCTTCTTAACCATGACTAATAAAATACTCCAGTGAAAAATTAGTTCACTTCAAAATTCCCCAATGGAATACCACAGAAACAGACTTTCAATAATACATTGTACAATTGACAGCAAAATAAATGAAATGTAACATAACGAAAATACATTAGGAATAAGGAAGGACAATCAGAAATTGAAGTGTCAGTTAGAATGAAAATTCAAACAAGCACGCGAGTTAATGACGAAATTGACGTCGCATAAATTAGTCAACGAATAACACATCCACATTAAGGTCGAAGAACGTCAAGGAATTGCGCCCTCTACGGCGTCTTCCAGAAATGAACTCACCATTCATTATTTCAGCAATGAACGCACCATTCATTCTTTCAGCAATGAACGCACCATTCATTATCTCAGCAATGAACGCGCCATTCATTCTTTCAGAAATGAACGCACCATTCATTATCTCAGCAATGGACGCACCATTCATTCTTTCAGAAATGAACGCACTTTCATCATTTCAGAAATGGACGCACCATTCATTATTCCAGAAATGAACGCACCATTCATTATCTCAGCAATGAACGCACTATTCATTATTTCAGAAATGAACGCACCATTCATTATTTCAGCAATGAACCCACCATTCATTATCTCGGTCAAAGCAAAGCATACTTCTCAATTGCGATAAAGAATTCAACAAACGCATATAACATTTTGAAAAAAAATCGCATCTCCAAATCGGATACAATTATGCATGAAGTATTTCATGAAAAAGACTTTAAAATGGAGAAGCAGACACAAATCGCGCGCTAGGATTAGTATCATAATTAGTAGGTACTTCCATTATCCGAGTACTAGGAACTATTGAAGTTAAACTAGATGGCTAACCCACAAAACTTCTGGCATTGCACGTACACGCTTTGTTCGTTGAGCAGGAGGCGAGTGGACTCCCGACTACCCGTTACCTCGACTGAGTTCAAAATAATCAGCCTGTGGTAGAGCATTACACACCTCTACGAGTGAAATTTACACTCGAAATTCACAAGGATTAAAATAATTTCTTACCTTGATGTGGTCCCCACCTTCAGGAAAAGAGCCTCATGTCTCATGAAGCCCTACAAGAAAAACTTTACTGCTCAACATCTGGTCACGAAAATAAGTGGAACTCATGCTTAACACCTGCACTATAACGAATAAGTAGATATTTTCAATAATGTAGAATAAGATCACACAAGATCATTAACGAATAAATATCCATGTGAATGACTCAGAAATAAATACTTATCTGCATTATCCCGGACCAAACAGCCACATGAATAAATTCATAAATTAAAATTATAATAAAAGAAGTACCAACATGAATAATTTAAGCTCAATACATTATTATGGAATAAGTAACCACCTTTATAAATATGAAAAATAGCAAGGTTATCATTTCCATAATTTAAGGATAGGTACCCACGCATGAATACTTTAAAGTATACAAGTACCCACCCATATTGCAGAAATAGTGCTGGTTTCACAATTAAGGCACAAGTACGCAACAGAACAATTAAACAATTACAACAAAGTACTCACCAAGACGGTGCAGTCGACAGCACCCAGCAGCAGCACGGCCCCGGCCAGCAACTCCAGGAAGATCATGGCTCCCATAGCTAAAGTCCCCGTTGGTGTCCACATGGAGCACTTGATTCACACACTCATTTGCGTACTTGAACACACTGCCTGCAGTTACCACCTAAAAAATGCCACTATGAGCCTACGAAACTGGAAATTAAGTAATAGTCAATAAGAATCCGCGTACGTTAACATATGAGCCCATACATACAATCTCAGGTTATTTCAAACTTAATAACTACATTTTAAGCACAATATATTTTACACTTTGACCGCGATATTATACATGGGAAATATTTCGTGCCGACAATCATCTTTGGTGTGAATTTAAAAATGTGTGATTTATTTTTTTACAAATTTGGTAGTCCTACTAATTTCCCTTCTAATCTAAACTGGTATATTCGAGTAATGAACTCAAATTTCATGAAGATTGGTATTCTTAAATGTTGGTGCTTTGGTTACGTTAGATTAGATTACACGATGGCGTTTACCATATATGGCGCACGTGGCAGTCCAAGTGTTAAGAAATAACTTCCTAAAGCTTAAATGATGGCATGTACCATATTATTACAAATAGCGGCTTTGAATATGAAACTTATATGGAAAATTAAAATTGGTGAATATATTGACGAAGAAGCGCTTTGTCATAAGTATGGTTAACGGCCTATTCAACTTCGGTAACTTGAAAGATGAAACGACTCGTAAATCCAGAACACTGACTTCACAGTACGACCGCCCGGATCATGAACTCCATGTAAAGCGTCAGTTTAATTGACGACAGAATTCTAACGATTTTCTAGTGAAGATTTAGTGACGTAACCAGAACACTATATAGAACGCTGTCAAGAGCAGAGCAATACTGCGTTCCCTACGTCAACTCGAATGGCTAGGCTCAAACATGTACACATAGTACACGTTTCGGTTTCATATTTTAAAGAAAACAGTGTAATAAGTGTTGACGGGTGACAGACACGCAAGAGAACATTCCTTATCAAAGAACAGATCGAAGGTACGTAGGTATGTGGTTGCCTAATATTCTATCAGAAAACCCGAGTAAATATAAAGTGATGTGATAACAGAAAAACTAAGACTACTTGAACACTGTTATTACTTAGCGAACAGACTATTACATCGAGGTCAAGGCCGGCAGATTAATCCTATCACTAGTTATCTTTACACAACAGTAGATGATAATAAGCTTCTGAGCGTAATAAGTAGTTTTGAAACGCAAAGCAATTCGTATTCGATGAAAAACTGTAGATAGAAACTTTGTAATCTTTGGGAACGAAGTGCACTGTGTTTCATTAGAACACCTCGTTCGAAAGAGCCTTCACTTCCAAATTTTACGGAATAACTACTTTTAAATACTTGTAAACGAGATTTAAAAAATACAAGACAAATAAACTACTCGGAAACAGAACGAAAAAAAAACTATTACACAAAAATGACAAATTACGAACAACTTGAATATCATCGTCGCATTTACCTCCACAAATTGACATCAGAACATGAGCACTTCAAACTGAACTATTTTTAATCACAAAGCATCATAAAAAATTAGCGACGTGCGGTTTGTTCCCGTACGATGATTAATTTTTTCCAGGAAATTAATTCTTCCATGCCCTCCTGTCTCTCCCCGCAACAGCTACTACCCCCAAAGCCTGCCGCCCGCACCATCACTCCGCGGGGCATCCCTGCTCCCAGACGCGCATGGCACACACGCGTGCAGCCCGTTGCCTACTTCTCTCAGTTGGGTACCACCCACGTTTCTCAGTCCCAGAAGGACCACCGTACATTTCAAATGAATGAAAGGTTTGCTTTCAATTTTCAACTTACAGATTACAATGATGAAAAAATCTCTCCACACTATTCTCTCGATTCGAACACAATTCAAGGCTCTAAAGCCTGAGAGGTGATCCAGTCTGACGCAGGTGACTTCGAGTAAACGCACCCCCAGTACCGCCTCAGGAACTTACCAACTGTCACTCGACACAAAAACGACGGCTGGGCCAACTCATCCGCCCATATGACATTAATGGCATTTTAATAATTGTTCAATCGTTTAATAATCTATATTTTCTTGCTGAATGATTAAATAAACTCAAATAGGAAGAAAACGATCGAAATCGCTTAGAATCAAATTCATTGAAGTTGGTTACAATATCATGGATCATCTTGACCCAATCTGAACGTGTGTTAAGAGACGGTACAGGCGTAGTTGCAAGCCCTGGAATGACAGGGGAAAATCTACAATGTCTCTACTTATGGACTAAAGCACCGTGTTTTCCACTTTGAAATTAGTTGAATAGAACGTGTAAAAGCAGAACAAAATAATGTATCTCGTCATTTCATCAATTTCCCTTAGCCATGTACAGTTCAAATATGATCTTCAGCTTACTTAAAAATTTGTCGAGCATCCCATTCAAGTTCACTGTTTTCTTGAAAGTGAACAACGCCAACAGGTCTGCGAGACAAATCCCCCTTGTGAATTTAGCTTCATTATTCGAGCCTTTCTCGATGCTTTCAGACAACGAACGATAAGTTGGTATACAGGACGCTCGAATAAAAATGTCCCCACTCACAAGATGCATGTTCACTCAAGCGCGTTGTGAACGCGTCCGTCCATGCATGCTTCGCAGCCGCTTCAGCTCAACTTAGTTAAGGAATGCTCACCGCCCTAACCAAATTTCGCTTCAAAACCGCCGAGATAAAAACGTTCGCCGGATAACGGTGAGGTGGCGAAGCATGTTAACGCCCACACACGACGACCACGCGGTGCACATAATCACACGGCACTAAATCCAACACTCCAAGCAAGTTGGCTGAGCGAATACCGGGCTGCGTCGAGATCGTCGCCGACAGCAACACTCTCGTCGTAATCCCAAGTGTAGTAGAGGAGGGAATACTGCACGAGACCGACCCGACCCACTCAATTTCTCTCGTTGGTACACCAGAGCGCTCCAAGTTGAGAATTTGTTGATGCGAATTGATTGGTAATTCCCATATAAGTGTCTTGCATTACATTTTTTCAAATAGTGCTGGATTTCATTGATTAAGAACTACATTCACTATTCAAGAATCAGGCCGCTCTGCCGTACTCCTACATACTGCTTTGAAGAGCTCAAATCATCGCGTTTAGGCCGCTCGGAACCCGGTGTGGAGAACACTGTGTGCAACATAGAAAGCGCCTACGAATTATTATGTCTTGCTGTGTTCAATTTTACCTACCATTTGATAAGAAGAAACGCTATCAGCAATGATAAGAATAGTAGGCATCGCTATCCAAGTTTAGAATAAGCCTAGATAAATTTTAGACAAGATAACGAAATCAAAACTTTCGTGCCTACAAAATCTAACGCGAGGTATCATTTCACTTCATTTTATAAAATAATATATCAAGTAATCGCCATATCTACAATAGTTAAAAGGGTACAAACCCTACTCCTACAAAATTACCTGCAATAATAATTACTTGACTCCGCAGAATAAACTAACTCGTAAATTTTTGCATTACCAGACATTAGAGTCTGAATTGTTTAACTCATTGATCAGAATCNGCACAATTAACAAACTCAATAATCGGAATGGCCCAAAAACCTGACTCAACATAATTAGAGAAAACATGAATCTCATGAATCGAAAATGCCCACTTCACCAAAATAAAGAAACTCATGAATCGAAATGAAGACCCTGATAAAGATAGACCTAGTCCACAGCTGAGACCAAATAACACAAATATCAGAACACAACGAGCCGCGGTGAAACTACCCCCAACACAGCAGCACCATTACGGTGCTCGCAACTTCTCGGCTCCCCTCGGTCAGACACCCCCATCCCCCTCTCCTTCCCCACTCATCACCGTGCCCTCGTCTAACGTCTACCAACGGCATCCAAAATATATCTACAGCATCGTTGTCTACGAACGTTCACGGAAGCGGGAGGACATACATTTTACAACACGAGAAATACCTTCACCAGTTAATAGTGGCTAATTATTAACAGCACACATTCGAGCGTAGGAGAACCACAATCACGTCGCAGCTACTCGCAAATTAGCAATTAGCAAGGACGTTCCACAGCGACATTCGGAAAATCCTGTTTTATTTCTGTCATAGTTATATTCAATTTACCGACGAAAATAGAAAACATTGCTCTAAATGAAGCCGATTTCAGCAAAAATAAATTAAACCCCATAAGTTAGATATATCATTTGCACCCTCCCTCTTTCAACTACATCAATTGAAGCCAACTCGATAAACATCAACTAACCGATCAATTCTAGCCTAATTTCTAAATTGTCCATCAAATTCAGAAGAAAATTACATAACCTGCAAATTATAACAGATTGATCATCAAATCCTTCTTCTAAAACCTCCACTAATCCAACACTAGTATTCTGGGCACACCGCTTGACAGAAGCAACAAGTGTTTGGGCGGGTCAGAAGAACTAACAATCTCAACTCAGCCGACGCATCCTGGTGACAAATTCCGCTCACCTAACAAGCGCATACAAACGCAGGCTTCAAGACTAACTATACAACACCGCCCAAGCATTTAACTACAAGCAAGGAAGTCCTAAGCTAATCCAGACATTCTGTGAGCACAAAACAGTTGATGACTTCATCTTAAAAAGAGCTCGTCACTTCTCAGCATTACAATAAAACGTGCGAACATTGGCAACGAGGGACGAATTCATTTGTTAAAATTTTACGCGCGAACCCAGTTCCGGTAAAGGGTTAGGTTCCGTCTCGGGCGTAGTTTTCACTGCAAGTCGTCGCGTGGCGTGTCGAGTGCAACCGCCACTGCACTCCCACTGCACACAACCTTCCGTCACCGCCGCCTGGGCAGTACTGAACTGACTAAACAATTCGCTTAGTGGGTATGCACGCAATCTGGCGGCTTCTTGGTCAAACGTAAACAACTGACTCCTTCGGGTATTTATAATGAGCCAAAATAGAATACTACGACGTTGAGGGCCGGCCGCTCAGAATCCTTCAGTTTGTGACCTCCTATGAGAACGTCATCACAAAACAAAAGACATCGTGAGTAACACAAAGATGAGTAGGAAACATCAGCCAAACGTAGCTCACTCGTTCTGAGGTGAACTTAATTAAGAGACCCGTCATGGATGTCAGCATCGACATCGTACACAGCGTTAGAACGCAGGAACAAATGAAGGTGAAATTACGCCGGTGATAGCAACCCTTTCCATACAAACATCGCCCTTTGACGCTAATGTTTCTCTGTGTGTACAAACACCAGAATACACTTAACTAGTGGAGTGTAGATTATGTAATAGATATCTATTGCCGTCGTTGCACAGTTCTTCAATTTAGATTCATAGTAGTGTTTGAGGTTCAACAGTTCTTCTATAAGAAAATCATCCACGAAATTACAGATAAGTTATCAACTTTAACGGTAAACCGAAAACGGGAAGAGGCAAGGGGGGTGACTCAGCAGCAAAGAATCAAAACTGTTGACTTCTTTCCAGCAATGGCTGTAATTTCCGAGTCCATATTTTTCACTCAAGTCTCATAATTTCATAGTATCAAAAAAGCCTCAATTATGACCTCCAGAATCTCACCCTCAAATCAGCTCGACATGTACACACTCTCAGAACCAAGGGATCAAATGAATTCTTGAAAAACACTCAAGCTGCCTCACGACATTAAATAGAGCCATTCACTCACGGCTAATCTTCACAACTCTCAGGCGAAGGGAATTCCAACCAAATGCTCTGATCATCGAATCCTATTCGAATCCTATGCTTGACGGTTAGTCGCTATGTGCCACAGCTAAGGGAATTCCCTAAGCTGTGCTATGTGCGCCTTGAGTGTGTGTGCGTGTATGTACACGTTCCATGCGTTAGGGTGCTCCGTAGTTAGTTGTTCTACAGCAAGATTTAGTTTTAATTCGGAGACACTTGCGCGTTTTGAACTTAGACATGCGGCCTTCATGTTTGCTCTCTCATTACTCGGATTACTCGGTTTATGTTAGTTCAACATTCAAAGTCGAGGGTTTTCTTTAAACGCAAATAATATTAGAGTGCCGGCACACAATCGAGCCACTACGTAGCAGTGAAATGAGTTCTTTCATAGTATACCCGTGGGTCAAATCAAAATGAACGTGTTGACCCTATTCCAAGCGCATCATCCAATCTTTAACAGTTTGACTGTGATTCTTCACGCAGGAAAAATATCGAATCGATAAATATCTCGGTTGTGAATGTAAAAATAATGGATTTTATTTTCACAGATTTGGTTATCTTGTTAATTTTCTCTTTAATCAGAACTAGCTTATTCGATTGATGGACACAAATTTGACGTTAACTTGAAAATTTCTAGTACGATCATCTAACCTATCCACTAGGTTAGGTTAGATGATCGCGTGTACCACATACGACCTACTACGGAGGCAAAGTATTGACTCGTAAAATCCCACTGTAGCCCAATCACTGGTGATGGCATTATTATCAACCGTCCAGCGTAACATTTTGATGTTATAATCTACCCCGAATACATATATCAATCGCATTTTCTAAACTAACTTCTAATTACTGTCTCCAAATCTATCCTATCATCATATTCAAATTTAATCGGCTATTACTTGATTTTAATTGACAACGGATAGGAGATTCGAGCCGAGTAAAGCTCAACCTAATTCATCAATACAAATTCCTTTAATGAATGAAAAGATCAAGCAGCAGCGCCCGCGGTTAGGTTACCCTCAACTGCCACAGCGACGCTTGTTCAGATTCCTCAGCTACCATGGAAGTAGTAGTTCCAGGCCACACTTGTGTGCCGCGTCTTTCAAAAAAAAAAAACGTGCTAAATCTTCCGCAACCAAGGGAAGCACTCCGTCCAGGTTATCGATCCCAGGGCCTCCTGTGCCCAAACTTTAGAGCCAGAGTCTAGCTGCATCTTCTCAGCAGTCCCATTGTTTACGTTTCACAGTCCATTATTAATCCCTCCTGATAAGGCACGAGTGCACCAGATGTTCATGAAAAAATCTCAAATTTTGAGCGCTCCTTAGCCTGTCCCTCTGCTAGATTTGCCTAAGAATTTGACAAAAACATCAACAACAAATTTTCCATGAAGGTAACGTATTTCTTACTTTTGTTAGGGAGAGCGTGAAGCTTTTTCAAATAAGTAAAACTATTGAATGAATTACATAGAAATTATCGTGATAGATTTTCCGATAGATTTATAAAAAATACTCGGAATAACTATATAAACGATATTTATAACTACTTAGACATTATATATTAATATATCTACCCTACCTATGACCATATTCTTCAATATAAACCTTCTTATGATTATGTCAACATTGCTATGACTATTTAACCTTCCTTATGATTATATTAACCTTATATATTAATATACAAACATTATTTCTCACTACACAAATATTTATTCCTATACAAACCTTATTTACAACTATATAGATCTAGTCCAGAACTATATAAGCTAACCAATAGTTATAGAAGCCTTAATTTTTGAGATAAAGATGCCTTCAAACCAGAAGAATTAGAGTCCTATATTCAAAATATGGGTTTCCCTACTTCATCGAAATTGAACAACGCTTTTAAAAGTACAGATAAAACGAACCATGTTCAATTATTTACACATTTTAAAATATAATCAATTACTTTGAAAACCAGGATTCAATGACTCTGTAGACCAAATAAATTGCTCCCATTGTGATTTTCAAAACTTGCTTTAACAGAATTCTGGGTGAGGCTTTAATGCAACCAAATTAATTCAATTTAAATTAATTCAATTTTCACATTCAATTTCACAAGCTAGATGCATCAGTTGAAGTAAAAAACTATTAATGGCTTTGAACAGAAACTTGGCTCGGTGTGCAAACGAATGAGAAACGACACTTCAACGACGGTTAACCCGTTCAGTCCTGACGAGATCTCCAGCGGCCAGGCTAATTTTACTACGCATTAGATTTAAATCGAGTTTGTTTCATACGTTCTAGCTCAGTGGCATCTGCAATAACCATTCGTTATCAAAACGACACAGACATTGGCAACTCATCAAATAATTTATGTTATAAATGACTAGCTTCTACACGTTTTCATCTAAAAAAAACGTAATATTCGATTCCCGCTCGAAAGGATCTAGATTTTCTTTATCATGGAACACTACATTAACGCCTCAGTGAACTATAAGGGACGTCAAGAAAACTGAAAACAATATTGCGCTCGTAAGCTAATTTCAAAAAGTCCATTTTTTTAGCAAAGAACTTAGGAAAGCTGATTTGGTTTTTACATTTACTGCTCAACTCACGAGCTCGAATACTCACGATCGAAGTTTCTGGACGCAGCGCTCGAAATGTTACGTAACTTTATCCACAGTTTTTCAAACACAGAAAAAAATGCACAGCAATTACCAAAAACTGAAAAATACAGTGTGATATTCATTCAAAAGTAGCTACATTTATTTTATACTAATAGGTTTACATTAGGAAACCATATTTTGACCTATAATTATAATAAGTGAGAGAGAATACCCAGAATCGCGACCAAACTGGAACGAACTTACTTAGGGCATCACTTTCAGCTAAATTTGTCAGTATGTTCATTCTAACTACCGATGCTTACTCACGTGAATCAGAATATAACATTTACTCCCGAAGAAGTTCACTTTTGAATTTAATGTATTTCCAAGTGTTGACACAACACAGGTGGATAAAATTAACTCTAAATGCTTCTTTCAACCCTAGAATGGTAACGTTTAGCCTCCTCCACCCGTTATAAGTACCAAACGCGGCTTGTGCTGGACGAACACTAAACAGTTGAGGGGAAATTCCTGAATCCAAATGCATGGTTATGTCATACATAGATGGAATTAGGCATTAAAAATATAATGACGTATAAATATTTTCCCAGTTTAGTGATCAAAGGTGTAAATGAATTATACAAAATAGGTAAGATTTTAAGAATGAGTGCGGTTACACTCGCATACCACTTTATCGACGTAGCAATATTTCCAATTTTATTTCGTTTACACTTCGAATTCATCACTGGTGATGTCAAAGATATCACTTATTATATTCGTATAGCCTCTGAGCTAAGCAAGAATTCAATTGACTTAAGAGGAAATTCCGTAGGATATACTTGAAATAAAATTGATTAAATCTTCAATTTACATGATTAAATTGGTGCTAATAAAAATATTGAAATGATTTGAGACTATTGCTACTTAACAACTGTATTGAAGAGAGTAGTTTTTCAAGAAATTCTTCTGAATTATTCTATATCTATGAGAACGCAGATAATAATCGTTTAAATATTTTTTTTACATTAGATTATTTGCAGTGGGACTGCCATTGGAATATACTAATTTATTGGCAGTTGAAGTGTGGCTATGTTTATATATTGTCAGTTGGGAGTAAAAATTCTTTAATAAGTTCAAACTATGATTTGGTTACAACTAAAAGTAAGGCGTTGTAAAAAGTCCCCGATTGCAAGAAAAGATTGGTTTGTGTTGTTTTATAGAACATAGTACATTATTTAAGATCATGGCATAAGCCCTTAATACTAAACAATACAAATTTTATGCTCTCTTTGACATTAGTAATAGTAATAGTAGTGCAGATTGAAGAGTTTCGGTGACTCGGGCTACGTCGCGTCGAAAGAGAAGGGACCATACAATATAGACAAAGGAGAACGGAGATTCTATGTACAGGAGTGGTTCTACACAGGATCCTCTACACATAGGAACAGCAAGTCAAGAATGAAGACAAAGGAAAGACAGATGAGAGGTAGCAAAGAAGACGTGGAAATTAAAAGCAGTGATGTGGGCTCTGAAAGACAAATCCCGAGGGCCTCTCTATAGCTGAGGTAACTTAACACGCTCCCTCGGGACGTCAGCCCCAGTACCACACGATAGACAAACCTAACTAACCTTATCCTATTGCTTAGGCCCAAGGCTATATGGTACCTCAAGGGTTTGTTTGGACCGCTAAGAAGTGCATTTTCGTGGATAAAAGTTTTGATAACTCGTTTTCCATCAACCAAGAGCTGCAGAAGAGTGACCCGTTGCAAAAATGCTCTGTAGAGGAGCCTCTAGCTGCAGAAATCAGTCTCCCAATAAACTGACGAAGGAAAATTTAACCTTCAATAGAAGACTCCCCCACCACTTGGGAGAGGTTTTCTCGAGCAGAAACTGTAATATTAGTGAGCTGGGTAGCATAATTGACATGAATAACATTAATGACCTGGATAACATTAGTGAGCTGGGTAATATAACTGACCTGGATAACATTAGTGAGCTGGATAACATTAGTGGGCTGGATAACATTAGTGGGCTCGATAACATTAGTGGGCTCGATAACATTAGTGGGCTGAGCAGCAGGGCGCGCAGCTGCACAAGAGCCATAAGAAAGAAGTTTTACTCCAACAGGTACATAAGGTACAAAATTGAGCTTTCAATACCTTACAATTACTCACACGCGAGTTATGAGAGGAATGGAGAGTGTTAGCTTCTTTCGCAAGGAATGGATATGTGATTCCACGAACAATTGACTAACTTGAACAATAGCGGACTCGTATGCTGCAATGTAAAGCTTGCATCAGATCTACCTTTTGAAGTTTTCTTTCCGTAAATTAAACCCAGCGCTAAATTTCCATTAAATAAATAAGAGCTTATGTTTGACCGGTAGCATCAAGTCAACCCCAGAAGCGCAATATAATTCCAAAATTAATCAAAAAACACAATGAGATTAACGTGCATTTATGAAATAAAATTTGTGAATAATCATATCAAGACTCATGGAATGTGGTCACGAATTCATGAGATCACGATACAAGGAGGTTCTCAGAAGCCATTTAGCGACGAGAAACCTGCCTGCTCAGAATGAATTTGTTTCCCTGTAAAATATGGCTTGCGAGACGGTTCTGGCACTCGTCTTCTTTGGAAGTAACAAATGATCTTAAATCGCGTTTATTAAAGTTCGACTGTACATACACTTAGAGTTGACTGATTACTTTCCTGGAGAGATTAACACAACATTCTGCACACTCTAAAGTACAGAATTACATGACAAAAAAAACTCACAAGAAATTAATTGTCAACACAACATAATAATCGACCACCGGAGTAGAGGTTAGCTGCAGCAACATCTTGTAGCGATTAGTTTGTCGCTAACTATGGCGGTCCAACCCTCAGACTCC
>VOMN01131536.1:0-31037 GCA_014899125.1 Orchestia grillus | reverse complement strand
GCCGTCATATACTCGTGCGAGACGCAATCTGCCGTCATACACTCGTGCGAGACGCAATCTGCCGTCATATACTCGAGTGTATTCGAGTGTGTGGCCCTGCACGAGTAGTTACGTACGAGTGTGTACGAGTGTGTGGCCCTGCACGAGCAGATACGTACGAGTGAGTGCCCCTGTACGAGTAAATATACAGGGTAACTGCGAATAACCATAAACAGCCGTGGACCAAACTGCCCGGCATCGCGGCGCTGAGCGCGAGGCCGTGGCTGCGAGGACGGGTATCCTAGGAGGAAGATATTCAAATTTCAACCCACCTGCTGCTGACAGGTTATGCTTATTCAGGCAAAAGCTAGGGGAGACAACCCCCAATTTCGAACATGTTACTTCCCTCCTCTTGCGCTGAGGCTCACTGGCCGGTGCCGCAATCGTCAGCTCGGAATTCTACGGCCGCTCATGTCCCTATCCTCCAGGGGCTTAAACGGGGTTAATTTTTTCCTTGTTCATCTTTTCCAAAACTAGTTTCGAGTCAAACCCACGCTGAGCGGGCAAGGCAATGGGCAGTTGGTGGGGGTACCTTGACGACCTTCGATTGGCGTGCCGGGGGTTGGACCTATAGTGCCTGGCTTAGACCTTGGTGTCTACCAAGAAGGCCGAATATTGAACTTTTCCAAAAATTTTCGGTTTCCATGCCCATAAGGGGTCCATAAGTACCACCAATTTTGCTTAACACTTTGACTACGATTCTCCACGCAGGTAAAATTACATGCCGACAAATATCTCTGCTGTGAATTTAAAAATGAAAGATTTTGCTTTCACAAATTCAGTTACTCTATAAATTTTCTTTCTAATCAGAACTAGCTTATTCGATTGATGAACACAAATTTGCCAAAAAACTCGAAAATTTGTATTTATATATGATAGTGCTTTGGTTACATTAGGTTAGGTTCGATGATCGCGTGCACCATACATATATGGCCCACTCCAGAGGCAAAGTGTTAACAAATCGAATTTGCGTCTTAGGTCTTAATTTTTCAACAATTTGTACTGAAGCATGTATGAAAATTTTGTACAATTCTGATGGTTAGATGGGGAGTTACAGGGGAAAGTTGTGCAGGCGGTGGGAGTAGAGGGACTTCCAAGCTGAGGACAGTCGGCATATCGTGTGTACTTTTCACGCGTTTCTCCTCCTGTGGTCGTCTTGCGTACAGGTAAGTAGTCTAGATTTGTGAAAACTAAACAGTTGCTCATCGTGTGTCAGTAGTGGAGGTGCAGTGTTTGCGTTACTCCTGAGGCGCGTTCGAAAACAGTGATCATGGCGTGTCAGACTCAGGCGGTTGTCGAGTCCGCTAAGGCCTTGCTGGTGGTCCGTGCTACAAAATCATTTGGGTTTTGAAGACGAAGTTGTTTCTGTGCAAGAACTAAGTTCTGCAGAGAAACGAATTCGATTGGCCACCTGTGGGAATGAGAACGTGGAGTTGGGCGAGGATAGCAACCCGAGGAGTGCGACCCTAGTCCAGATCGGTGCATTGCAGAGGTTAGGTCCGGCCATTGGAGAATGTAGAGATAGCGGTTCTCCTTTGGAGTTGTGCAAGTCTACTACATTGTGTGAAGGTAACTTTGGAAGTTTCGTGCGCTGTGTGTGATGTGATTGTGCACCGCGAAGTTCCTTAGAGAGTTGTGTGCACCCCTGGCCAGGTAACCTCGTCTTCCAAGGGGAAGTTGAGGACGTCTATACTTGCTTCGTATTTGTAGTAGGCTACGGTGGATGCAAGAGGTTTCTTCGTAACATGAACGTTCATAAGATGCAGCTTTCAAGGTTCTATCGTATTCTATCTTCATTGATGGGACACATGGAAGCCTTTGAGGTTAACACGCGAATTCATTACGCGGGCGACGCGGGTGAGCCGCCCCAAGGCTACCTCAGCGGTGTGTATTAGGGATCNCTCCTTCCTACCGCTGCCTCTGCAGACAACACGCACCTCACTTGGTAAGTACCACTGTAATATACTTTCGTGAGTGTATTTCATGGCACCCGAAGGTGTGGTAAATGAAAATATTAATTTTTTAATTTTTTAACTTATTTTATTTTCAGAGAGCTACGATATTTACGATTTTCATTATTATCTCCTAACTATTATTATTCGATAGCACTATTTGTACTACTCTTCATATGTAACACATCATATACGACTAACTGTATTGATCTAGAGTGTAAATTTGAAGTTTTATTTTTTTTTAAACCGGGGTTTCAATCTCCCCCTTGAGGCTGGCCCCCCAATTTCGTAACCCCTAAAAATCAAGTGCTAATATTTCGGATTGCATGGGTCCACATGCGTTTTATAAGTACCATTTCATTGCCTTAAAAGTATCTTTTTTTGCTTTTTCTTCAAGTCATTTTTAGTTATGTCAACATTATGTAGTTTTTATGTATATGTTTCCTGTGAAATTGAAATTTGGGCATTTGAAAGCCTAAGGCTCCTACAGTTTACCGTACAATAATGTTACATACCTCATTCGACGCGGAATTCATATGCAAATACAAATACGCGATATAACTTTATATCTATTTTATAAAGTCCCGAATTTATAGTCGAAAAAATCAATATTTCGATAAGCAATTGAAAGTAATCATAATTTTGTCCGTTCCTTAGCAATTCTGGTTGTTCGCTTTGTTATCCACTTTGAAACGCATCAAATAAGGCCTGCTCTTCTTTCTAGTGCAATAATTACATGATGGAGAATTTTCAAAATTTGCAATAATTAGGTGGGCCTACAGTGTCGATGTCCTCGGAATTTCAGAATCGTTTTTTATTTTAAAATTGAAATAATCGCTTTACAATCAGTCAAGGTTTTATCTGTTAGCTGTTTTTAAGCCATGACTTTTTTAGAGTCAACCCGCTTGGTGTTTTTTTGCAATTTTAAATTTTTTTCTGTGCTGAAGAAACTCTTTCGTATGGTGTATCTCTTATTCAAAATTTTTTCCATTTTTCCTTTTAGCTGATGATGAGTATAGACCCGAAAAGTTCCCAGTATAATATTTTTTTATTCGAATTTTCTACCCTCATATATATTATAGAAATATTTAATTTCGTTTTAGCACATATATGTATTTTCAAGAACTTACTTTTGTCAAGGAGTTAACGACACTCATTTTCAGAAATATATATACCCAGGATTAACCAATTTCGCAATTACAGTCATTGTCATACTTCATTCCGTCTAACTTTTCCATAACTCATTATGCTCACAATTTCGATTAATATTCATATCTGTAATATTTTTTTTGTTTCGACTTAACCTATTTATGAATGTAAAATGTCCACAAAGTTTTCAATTGGTTGTTCCCTTAAGTACGGGAAAGCTTGATCAAACAGACTCAAAATAAGTGTCCGATTTCGATTACTAAGAGTGAGGCGTTCCAAAGGCCGTGCGCAATCAATTTATTATTCCTACTGTAAGATACGCTTTAGATTGCGAAGAATCGTCGTACAAGTTGTCTCTCTACCTAAATTATTCATAGCAATTAAAATCCACGTTTAGATCACTGCAGATATCTTCATATGAGTGTCAGAGAGCACCGAACTGAATTCGTTTTGAATGAGATACTGAAACTGAATTTTGTCTTACAGTACACTAAGAAAGTAAGACCTAATTCACTTTCTGTCGTAAAAACGTTTTATTCTTGAGAAGTGCACCGGTTCGACTGTTTGCTCAAGCTTAAACAAGTGCTAACGTCGTTATTTTTTATGCATGTGGACTTTGACATAGAACTGATAGAGAATATGGAGTTAGGTTTTGTCGGACTTTTGAAGAGCTTCAAGTGAGCTCCAATTTCCTCATAGCTTTATTACATCGTTTTTGCATTGAAAACGAAGTATTCGTTTTACTTTGCAGAATTTTTACTGCTATAAGCGCTTTTTTCTGTTCTGTAGAAAAACACAGACTTTAATTCTTACAAGGATTTCAACAATTCCATCAGGCAATATAAATATACATCCGTTGAGACACAACATAAATGTAAATGAATAGGTATATGAAGCAGACTTTCCTTAGGAGTAAAATTGTAAGTACTGATCATTTCTATATGTTTAAAGGACTAAATTATTACCAATCCTTTGACCTGAAAGGCGTGAAGGCTTTTGGTTGTTGGAAAAAATTGCCTGTATTCTTCTTCTAATATTGAAGTACAGTATGTTATAGTTACTTCAAGTTAAATTAGAGCTCTTGTAGCTCAATAATTGTTGTTTATCTATTTGTCCATAATATAGCAAATTCTAATCATCGTTCTTGCGTGATTATTATCTTTCGTAAAAACTTTCAAACGCATATTCCCATTGGATAAAATTCTCATTTCCTTGTGTTTGAACAAGTATCTTTTTATCCCACTATAAAATAACAGCCCAGTGTTGCTTGGTGGCTTGGTTCTTCCGTCCGTCCATCCTAACTAATAGCGAGATGAGGCAGTCCGTATCACGGATACTGGAAATAACATTGTTTCGTGTTAGAGTTACCGTAAATGAGAGGGCATCGTAAGAATTTCATATCATTTGTCCCGGTATTTTTGGTGGGGCGCGTCCACTAGTAATTAATTAAATAAGTAGAAAACGTCTGTGAATGCCAGATGTTAATCAGTCAAGAGTGACCCCTAACAGAACAAAAAGCCTCTAACGTAGCACCTAGCATGCTTGGTGGGCTCCATGGCGTACTGCTAACGTGAAAATCTCTTTACCGAGAAGACCCTGGTGCAAATCTCGGCTCAGTCAAAAAATTTTCACGTAACCAGGGAGTACTTCCCATGGAAAAAGAAGTTTAAACCACACATTCCTCACATCCCTCACCACGCCAGTAGTTGTAAGGCATTGAAACTCCTAAGGTAAAACGTGTTGGAATTAATGAAGGTTCTTTGATCTGGGAGAGCCATGGCGAAACCTGCCACCATTCATGACGTCACTAGCACTCGTATAGAAAGTGATAGTCACACTCCGGCGTTCTTATCCTTCACGGAAATAGTGACTATCAATACGACAATTCTTTTCACTACTATTCCTTAAATAACATATAGTGTGTTTCTTTAGTGTGCATAACCCTTTTTGTTCAACATCGACATTACTGCTCACTACTTCTTTATTACTCTAAATAAGTTCCTTAATCATTTGGCTGGAGGTACATGAGTCCCCCACTATTCACGAAAGTTCGTTTCTATTGTTTTCTGGAAAATTAACAATTCTCTAAGCTTTTCATTGTGTTCACAAATAAAAACTTTTGAAACAGAAGATTCAGTATTGCAATGAAAGATTCATTATTATTATGAAATACTTTTGTTCTCGAGTCAACAACGTTTATATTTTGCTTGTATGGAAGTTTGTTTAATATCAGCACTCAAACACGCGGTAGTACAATTTGGAGAATTTATTAGAAACAGATCCCTTAAGTTTATCGTGATTCAATTACCTCTATGGATGCATGTCCCAAATTACCTTTCCATGACGATTAGAACTGCATGAAGTGATCCATGTGTGTATGTAAGTTGGGTAGAAAAATATGAAAGTTTTATGACAACCACAGAAGAACAACACTAACATGAGTGAAAAAATGCTTCACTACTGAAGCTGGAGTCAATTACCGTATGTACATTATGCACCCAAATGAAATGCACGTGATCCCCAGCTCCACATGGTCGCAGGCGCCGTACATGTAAACGACGCGTGTGCTGGAAGGCCCCATAAAGTGCACCTCATTAGCTGCTCAGTGGCTCAAAACTCGCCGCAAATTAACACTCTGATCACCGGCCGCACCCGACAGAGATTTTCCAAAGCACTTCGTTAATTACCTTCGACTGTGATCACTATTTGAGGGGTTCAATTTTTCATTTCTTGTCCCGCAAAATTACGCCGATACTACATTGATTGAAGTAATCAGTTTATGTGTATTAGTTTCTACCGAAAGTTCTGGAGGATTTAAAGTCAATGCTTGTTCGTTACTTTACAAACTGGTATCGCGTCTAATTAGATTAGGAAAAGATTAGCCATTTCGAGTATGTGTATTAGTTTTAGTGTGTTAAATTTACTTACTCGGATTTCTTTCTTCATATCGGATATCTTTATTGACAATTCAATGGAAATTGAGAGCGAAGTAGTTCATTTTCGAGTGGTAATGTTTATTATCTTAAAAGGAAAAGTAAAAAATGCTGGCAAGATTAGAAATATTTTTTTGGATGTATGTTCAGAGATAATGCCGCGGGTGAATAAACAAATCATCGATGGTTAGCAAAATTTAAGCTAGAAACTTTCGTTACAAAAAGGACTTTCCCAATGAGTTTTTACATACGATGTAGCAACTGTGAAATAAATTTGTTCATTCGTAAATTTTAGGTGAAACTTTGCGCTCGTAGATATTGATATTGGTGATATTTCTGGAACATTCAACATGTGAACATTCTCACTTGATGCTCTAATAATAGCCACCCATCAAATGTGCCCTTCACATAATGTTCCCCGCAACCGTCAAATCTTGGTGACATCGTCGACCTTGCACGTTACGGACAGCTCCAGGTTTTCTGGGAAGCCAGGAGCAGCAGCATCGCTTTTGAGAAAATGCAACTTGATGCTCAGATTACAAGCAAGTGCCTTTCAGTACTCCAGTGATTCCTGGATAATACTCATTTCAGCGTGATTCTTTGCTCGTCTATTTTCAAAAAAAGCTCTTTCAGGCGTTTTTGAACTACATGCAAGCAATCTTCTCAAGTTCTAACATTATCTCGTTGAAATGTTATTCTTTGATGAGCTACCGAATCTGTGCGCCTCCGAGAAGCTCATGGCTGGGATTTGTTTTGTCGACAGTTCCGGAAATGCCAAGATGATGTGATTGAAACAATCCACCCCAGTTGGTAATGCTTTTCCAGATTTTTACATTAGACTTAGATATCATACATATATCAAAATATCATTATCTCAATAAGTTACTCATGCAGACTCTCCAGATCTCCCAGGTTTTGGTGAGATATTGGAAATCAATTTGTCACAACCCAGTGCTACTCTTCAACTCTGCTATCCCTGATGCATAGAAAGTACAAAAAATTGAACAGAGTTGTTGATCAAGTATTATACATACTACTTTGAAGTAAACACAGTTAATACACCTTTATTTGTCATATAGGAAGAACTCAGTAACTCTTTTTATGTTTCTATGTTCTTTACGAAGACAAACTGAATGCGCAATCGGGACAGCGTAAATAAGTTGCCGTAATGGCGATGAGCCCTCTTCGAGCAACATTGTGGTAGTGATGAGCTGTAGCTATTCTGTTGGATTGTAGATTTGCAATTCTTAACCACAACAACAAACCAAGAATGTTATGCCAGTATACTAAGCTATAGTGTCTTCGAAATGACTGCAGAAATATACTTTCTTAGTTCCGAAAATTGAACACCTTCGCTTCTTGTTCAAGTAATTTTTTTTCATTCAGTCTTGCTGCTAGGAGTTGTGTTTTGCCTTTCGTGGTGAACATTGTCATAAGTGGCCCATTTTTCATCCCCTCATTTTTCATCCCCTCATCCCCTCTGACACGATCATTAAACGGCTTGTTTCGCTTCCTGGAAAAATGACTCGTCGAGATGAAAAGACGATCTGATTTGTTTTTTTCACTTAAGATATGAGGAACCAAATCGCCCAATTTGCTAACCTTACCCATCATTTTTAAGTGGTGTGGTGGTATACAGTAGGCTGTGAGGTATTGAGTTCTTTCGCTAATTCACTAGTGCTCAGACGAGAAGCATTCTGCACTAACGTTTTTAAAGCATCTTCATCGATTTCCGCTGAGCGCCTAGGCCTAGACTTATCTTCCAAGCTCAAATAACCAGAACGAAATTTTGTAAGCCAATTTCTTGCTTGTCGATCTGTAATGATATTCTGCCCCTAAACACTGCGTATTTTCCTCGCTGTCTCTGCTGTTCCATTTTCCTGTTTAAACTCTTACGGCATCACATGTCGAATGTGTAACATTAAGTCTTTAATTTCAAAGGTTATTTTTAATAATGTCACTACAATGCAAGTGATCAAATGGCTTTGAAAAAAGTGATAGAGAATTTTTAGTTAAATTCATACTAGTAAACTAAATATAAGCGTTTTAAAATGGACAAAAAGCCCTTCCAATTTACATAAAAAATCCGAAATTATTCATGAATTGACCAGATGGAAGAAGAATAAAATTATTTGATTATATGTTATTAACTTGGATTACAATGATTCATAACAATACCTTAGATACATCAATATTATTCAAATTTTACGCTTAACACGCCAATTGCAGCGTAACCAGATAGTGGTCACGTTCTCTGTAGGCTTGACACACACGCACCGATGTGTCACTGACTAGAGTACAATTTATTACACTTTAGCACGTATGAATCAATACATTATATGGGACGTTCTTAAACAAACGGACCAGAAAATTTTCGGGTGACAAACTTTATAGAAACCAAAGAAACTGGAGTACAGAGCTGTAGAGAATACTGTTTTGTTTTAAATGTTGTTTCTGTTGAATTCTTCTCTAGTCAGACATAAATTTATTTTTATAAATTATACATCCTTTCTTCCTCCTTTTGGATCAACGGTATTTAATTCCGTTCTATCTTGGTTGACTGAGTATTAATATTCGACTTCATTTTGAGGTACAGTTTTATGTCTGTATATTATCTGTCAATTATTATTATTGGTCATGTATGTTTATCAAACAAATTTTGCTCATTTTTTCTTAGAATAAATAAAAAAAACATTACCTCATGCGATTCTGTTGACATTCTACCTCGAACTTTTATTTCTGTGTCTGACGTTCTATCTCGATTACATAATTATCAGACAGCTCAGTTAGTTCGTGCTTAGGTAACTCCTCTGAAAATGTTCCATACCCGACATTACATTTTGCTCAAGCCAATACATTACGCATAACCAGCCATAACCGTAGCTAAATCTATCACTTTATATCGACAGATGTAAGGCACAGATTCGTTTGGTTTCACATAAAGCAGTGGTACTTTGCCGGAGGATACTGTACAGTACTTAATACCACCACTATTAATTTATTGCTCGGTTTAATTTTTTTCTATTGTGTTGGCACTTACATACGGATGAGTAGACACAGTGACGGAGTTTTGATGGGGCGTCAGTTTTTGACTCAGGCTTTAGAAGGATGGAAAATTTTTTGTCCAGTATTGGTCAAGACGATTCTTGAATGTATTCACCTGCAGTACCCCAGAAACTTAGCTTTCAGGTAGATGATTCCAGGTGCTTTTAATTCTTAAGCATGTACTCAAGTATTTAACCAAGCTCAAGTACTTAACCTCTCAATCTTCTCTATTCAAGTGAAACGAGTTAAAGCTGCTGTAGATGCTGTTCATAGCTGATGTTACAGAGTCCTCGAATTTTTCTGTTGCTTTCCGCAGGATTGCGTCTATTTTGTTGAAGTCTCTTCGTAAGTCTGGACAGTAGTTGCCTTCCATATTAGGGTGTCCCAAAACTTTCTTTAACAGGGGAAGCTTCTGACAAGTTGAAGAGCAGCTGTGTGGTATATTAGCGGTGGCTCATCAGTGTGGCCCGGGCGTGAAGGCCCAAACATCTCTAAGCTATCTAAGGTGACATTACTGCCACTAATTTGACACAAGGAGCACAGCTCTCTAACAATCCGCACGGTGCGCGCGGCATAAGACATTCACTTTTCCAGCAGGACAAATCTCGCAGAACTGCATACCTCATATGTCAGAGTATATTGTTTAGCCAAAGATAACCCGTTTAATAGCGCTAATTTGCAATTATAAACCCATTCTGTGCATTTGTTGAGTTCTGAATTTTAAAATCTCTGTGCATTTCATATTCTGTCCTAAGATCAGTGAATCTGGTCATCTTGAGAAACTCATTATTGTGCAATCAACTTATCTTTTTTTAAATTAGACGGTATAGGGATTTAGGTATGCACATTTGAATTGTGTGTGGTATAGAGTACTGTTTCATTTTTTCTACAATGGAAAATGTTTTTAAGAAACTATTTCTGTGCTTCTCAGGCACTGAAAATGAAATTTTTACAATCGAAATGATTGTCTTTTAAAGATTTCGAAGTTCGTGATCTCGTTGGTATTTCGTTTTATTCTAAAAATTCCGTTAAAAAGTTTCTTACATAAATCTACGACAAGAATTAATAGAACAGAGAATTGCTTGTCTATAACCAAGCTGTTGGTTGTTGCTGAAGAAATTGCCTGCTCCATGCTAACGGCATTATAATCATTTGTATTTCCATGACTAGAAATAAACTTGACAAAATTGTGCAAACTTGAAAGTTTAACATTCGCGATTTAGCATAGGTGGCAAAAATTTTGCATTACGGTATTTCACACAGTTGTATAGAGTAAATATTCATCTAAAAGGGAAAGTAGTTCCAAGGTTAGATTCTGGGATATCAGCAACTAGGAAAAAATTGGAATGGAATGGAATTGTAACTGATTTGTATTTGGCCTCAAATGATATTGAAAATCTCTTCACGGGAATTCCTTGTCTAGAACTCATCAAAATAAATCTTAACAGGTTATTTTCTGATCCCTTCACCTTTCCCTGAGGCTTACTTAAAAAACTTCTGAATCATTGGTGACTGCCCTGATGGGAACACTTAGGAGACTCCGACTGAGCAGCGTGTTCCAATTGAAAGTAAGCGAGTCCTCCAACCGGTGGTATGAAGTTGCTTCAAAAGTCCATTCAATCTTCTTTTCAACGATGATTCTCTTCAGCAAATGTTCCAACTAGAATCCGTGGTTTGTAAAGTTGTACCCTCATTAAATGTCTCTTTAAACGCGTTAAGGTTTCAGAAAGTCTGCCTGTACTTTAGAAATTTTCTTCTTTCAATTTTTCTTAAGAGTCTGTTCCATGCCTGAACAGCCGGGAAGCTGTCATGGGGCTCCTCTGGGGTGGAGTCTCCTCCTCACGTTTGAAAATGTTTTCGTGTGACATAATGAAAATTAATCGTTAGAAAATTGCTCATATGTTTTTCAATCTATCACGACAACGCAATATATATTGCGTTTTATTACTGCGTAGAACCTATTTTAATGTTTCTTTTTTGCTATGCATGAACAGCAACACCCCAATATTAGGCAAAAATTAGGGGTGAAAAACGAATATAACTCAATTCCTAGGTAATAATTTGGAACATAAGAATACCGAAAGATTATTGAGAATTTTGTTTTCATTTTTCAGGCTGCTCTATTTCTTTCTCCGTAATGCGAGTTCGCTGCACTTGCGCTGCTCTGTAATGCGAGTTCGCTGCACTTGCACTGTTCCGTAATTACCGAGATCACCGAAGCTCCCTGGCTAGAACTCAGCGACGTGATTTGATTTTGAAAGTTGACCAACTGACGGACGACTTCATCTGGAAGTAATAGTGTTATCCCATTAACCCCTTGACTCACTGACTCTCTGGCAGCATAATTTCTTCTACAGAGTTCAGTTTGCGATGGCGCGTTGTAATCCGTTGCGGGCGCCTTTATCTTTCGAAGTCAACCGGCGCACAAGTCGAAACAGTGAGGATGAAACGAGACAACTTTTTAGTTTCTTTGCCCTAGGAAAGTATCATTTTGAGTCTGCCACAACACGGTGAATCGAATTGAAAATTGAAATGAAAGAGAAGAGGTGGGTGAGTCACCGTTTCCTAAGGACAGATTTTCCTTCAGCTTTAGTTACCTTTAAAATGACTTTCTCATTGTTATGAACATCACGTGCTGAGACTTTTGCGCTTTCATTCTATCCTTCTCTGTTTCATTATTTAACACTTTGCCTCGGAAGTGGGTCACATATGGTACACGCGATCATCTAACCTAACCTAATGTAACCAAAGCACTATCATGTATGAATACAAATTTTCAAGTTTTCGTCAAGTTTGTGTTCGTCAATCGAATAAGCTAGGTCTTATTAGAAAGGAAATTAATTGAGTAACCAAATTTGTGAAACCAAAATCCATCATTTTTAAATTTACAGCAGAGATATTTGTCGGTATGTAATTTTACCTGTGTGGAGAACCGGAGTCAAAGTGTTAAGCTTTTCCAAATTTCGAGGCTTTCATGAAAATCGTTAATCCTTTCTTCGTTTGCGTAGAAGGAAGAATGTACTAAATTGAACTGCCTGCATGAAATTCTTGGGAAAGGAACTGTTGAAATTACACGTACTTTTTAAGCCCCCAGCTCCTGGGGAATCTCTTTTTATTTCTCGTCGTTGATTCATAAGTCGTTCTGTTTAAGGGTAATTTTCCTTACGATAAGTCGTCACACACTGTACTTGCAAGCCTGTTTTTCTCTGTTTGAGCTGGTTAGGATGATCAAATCACCGATCATATCTCACATATTCATCCAGAAAATAATTCGTACTCACACATAGAGCTCGACGACTGAGATAGAAATCAGGTGACTCAGTTTCAACCGTAGCCAATTTTTATCAAAACTGGTACATAAGAACACTGTCATTCATAAATTGCAATGAATTCGTATTAATTCGTTCTTAACGCTGCAGAAATTCAACATTGAAGTCCTAACGCAATCCTGGTGCAAAGAATAACGAAATTCAGAGAAGGTTCGTCGTGCTTAACTTGCTTGATCTGTGAAGAGATACGTGAGCACGTCAACCTGGTGACACAATGTGAGCCAGTCTCTATTTGTCGCAATTTTTCAGACCAGTATTAGTTTAGTGGAATGCTGTTCAAATGTAACATTTGATTCAAGTCTTAAAAGGGTGGTAGTTACTCCAACGTGGGAAGTAACATAGGCCAGCAATCAATGATTTATCGTTATAGTAACTTCTGAACACGATCGACAGTGATATTATAAAAAATCGCATCGAGTGCCTTCTATTGTACATAGTTTTAACTAACATTTAGCAGAAATTTTCTTATTTTCTATGTCTATTTACGCAGGTGCATTTGAATGTTTTCGACAACCGTGGATTTATTTTAGTTTATCTGCAAAATATGTAGAACTATTCATTCATTTTATCTAATTCTACGTTACTGAACACAAAATATTCCATATTTCCTCCGACATGTAGCACACCAACTTCGTTACTTGCTCGTGGAATATTTCAATCAGTGCCAACTCGAATTATTACTCGAAGTCGGTGTCTTTATGATGACCAGTTGATTCACTCTAGAACATCGAATGACTGTTTTCCATTCACCCTGCAGAGGTCGAAACTCTCACACACGAGAGAACTCACCGCCTCGTATTGAGGCACAATTCCCAGCCCCAGTTGCCATTCGAAGCAGAGGCTCGTCCTCGGAGACGGCTTTCCCTAGCCCCGCAGGGTGTCCTAGCAGGCAGCGAGGCGCGCTGTTATGCATTCTTCACAAATTTCATTCCGTAAGCAAGCTCCTTGTATGGAAATGGCTTGCTGGAGTCTGATGAGAATTTTACGCCTAGAATATCCGTTTCATCTGCCGAGAAACAGTGACCATGCTGGCAGACATGCACGGCGGAGCAATGGGCAGCGAAGACCTTTAACGCCTCGAAAAATTGAAGGAACCTGGGTGTTCCAGACTAATTCTAGAATTTGGCGGATGATTCTTAAAATTCTACTTGTATTTGATGAAGCATATACTTCCAATTTCACGTGAGAATCTAAGAAATATCTCCTAAACTTTGTGCTTGGTATTATTTAAGTATCCTTCCATAGAGGCAAGTCGTGCCAGCTTATAAAGGTCTGTAAAAGGACAGGTGGCGCAGAGTGTTATCATCTCGTAAATAGTTAAAAAGTGTTCATTAAGTATCGTTACCATTAAGTAACGTCATACATATCACAAAACTAAGAAGCGAATGTGTCTGTTATCATTCGTTGTGAACAATGAAAGCAAATCATGAGATACCTACAAACACTTACCGAACGACTGAACTATGTAAACACTTTTTCAACGGTGCTATCCTATTCAGTTTTATAATACTTAACAGCAAATATTCACAGGTGCTTGATAAAATTGAAATTAATGATTCCGCTTACGATTATTACAGTTTTTTTCCGACCATCAATTCTTGATTTATTCGTAGGACTGGTAGCCAGAGCAGCTGCTGCGCTCTAGTATGGAAGGTGTTAACCAGTCTTTTCATTATTTTCAGGCACAAAAATACAGAACTGAAAAATCCAAGTTAAGAAAATGGTGTTGGTAATTGAAGGAAGGGCGCCAGCTGTGTCTCATAACAATGACCGCTCCCGAAGGACTCAGTATGTACTCTATATTGAAATGCTAAGAACAGAAAAAAGTTCCCAATGCTTTGAAACCTTGTGTGCAAAAGGTTCCGCTTCTTACCGTCTTAATCACGTCAACATTTACTTACCCAAGCGTAACTGACAAATATTTGGCAGGGGCTATCTGGCCGGGAACTAAGCTTCCAAATAAAAATTAAATTTAATATATGTAATCTACCCGTAATGAAAACTCAACAATCTGATCGTGGCTTATTTTCAAAGTATTTAGCCCCTTTTAAAATATTACAGAACTATTTTTTTGTTGTTCAAAGTGTCCCATTAAGATTATATCCATTGAATATTTATCATAACTCAACTGCAAGAAAATGTAGAATAGTGAAATTTAGCCCGCAGATTTAGATGTATTTTATTACCGTATTGAACTATTAAACCTTCCAAATGACCTCCTTTCGCCT
The DNA here is from genome assembly GCA_014899125.1 of Orchestia grillus. NCBI lineage: Eukaryota > Metazoa > Arthropoda > Malacostraca > Amphipoda > Talitridae > Orchestia > Orchestia grillus. Next base: position 16,362 of record VOMN01131536.1, on the reverse strand, counting down.
TGACCGTGAGGTCTAGACGACGCGTGACTGAGGGATTAAATTCCAGGCCGTTTCCTCATCCAAAGCAGACCATGATGCCTCAATGGAATGTTTTAGAGCAGCCCCTCTTGAGTAAAATTTAAAAGAGACGTAGCTTTGTAAGATGGAACAGATAGTGAAATGAAATCCATTGAATTGATATCTGGACCAGAGAGAGGTTATATATTCTGGTCCTAAAACACCGAAATGATCCTTGTACCATCCGTTTCTGGGACAAATTCAATGAGTGCGAAGGGACCCTATCGTGAGTGCAGATGTAATTGCTTCCAAAGCTTTCAGAGGTTTGGGATACCAGATTTTCAGCCAACATTAGGATGTAAAGTTGAATGTTCACTTTCACTCCCTCCGAGATGAAGACGAAAAGAGACGTAGATCCGCCAGAAGCGACCGCGGCCCGCACCCCCATTTCAGATTGTTTGATGCAGCGGAAGTGGGTACGACTATCTTCGAGCAAGTCTCCATCACACGCAGAAAGTCTATCATTCTGCGAGTTGAGAACAGCTTCCACTGCGAAAATCCTTGCGTCAGAATAGAAAAGGACAGCGTCGGCGGCCTTCTGGATCTCAGCTGATATGATTTTGCCAGTCCGTCATACCGCTTTTTCTTGAAAGCTGCTGAAATAAATTGTTTGGATTGATTTTTGTATGCTTTTAACCTACATCCTTAACCTACATTCTATCCTTTGCATAGATGAACTTGAAATAACAAGCTCTCTCACTTCTCAGGTTTCTGGGAGGACTTTGTATGACTCTCTTTTTGACCACTTATCCGACCTTTAAATTTCAGTGCGAACAGAACATTTTCGTCCATGAACGGCCTCGCTAAAAGTTGTGCCCGTACATATATTCTGTTTCCATATACTGTAAACAAATTTTTCGAGACACATTGAGCTGATTCGTTATGTCACTGTAAATAGTTCTACAGGTTTTCAAATAAATAATTTGATCAGGTTTTGCTTCGGACACCATTTTGCTTCGTCTTGTTTGCGGACGAACCAAACGAAACAAAAGCTTGCTTATGAATGTCAACAGGTACAATGCAAAATTTTTAGTATTGTTGTTAACATTCTAAACTTTAAGGTAAATCGTAAAAAGTGCCTAATTCTTTGTCGAACACCCTGTACAATCCGTAATTGATTTACCTTATCTGAAATTATGAAGAGGATCCTTATCAGCCTTCTCTCGAGTAGCACTTCTCTGGCAGCTGCTGTATTATGAAGTGCTGTGCTGTATTATGAAGTGCTGTGCTGTATTATGAAGTGTTGTGCTGTATTATGAAGTGTTGCGCTGTATTATGAAGTGCTGTGCTGTACTATGAAGTGCTGTGCTGTACTATGAAGTGCTGTCAGTGTGCGTGAAAACCGGAGAGAAAGGGAAACTTTATTTAAATTATGACGAATAAGACTTTGAAACCACGTGCAATACTACTCAAACTAATTTGATGCGGCAAAAAAACATTTAATGGACATTCAGACCACTCTGGTTTCGTAAAATCATCATCAGTGAATTCCACTTTTGAAAAAGACATACAGGAAAAAGCATAAAAACTACATTGGAATCTTCCAAAATTATTTTATGTTTGTAAACCAAGATAATTATCAAACAAGGAAAGTAATTAAAAACTGGGTTCTACGCACTAAAAATAAGGACGCGCATTTTGTGATCGTGCCCCACTCGAGATACAGTGATGTTAAAGTCAGGTCTTAATTTAAAGCAGGTCTATTTTTGAGTACATGCGAGGATTCAAGAATTTTAAGATCTGTTGAGTTATTGGCTGAATCTATGAGAAATTATCAAGTTTAAACAGGTGATTTAAATTTTTACGTTCGACCCTTCGATTTAAACGTTTTTTTTTGTAACAGTTTACTTGTTCTATGAGTAATGCTTAAATGTTCTGTACAGGCGAGAAATTGGCTAGTAGTTTCATGCAGATCTCGGCAGTAATTGTCCTCAACAGTAACGTTCGTTTCTAAAACGGTCTAAGCAACTGCGTCACTACTCTGACAATGCACTGTTGGTCAGTCAACTTGGCGAAAAACGTCAAACAGCGCCGATGTGAGGGTTTGATAATCATATATAATCATTCACAATTAGCTTTATCCACATGTATTTCATTTCCGAATGTTTAAATTCTATCATCGCAGACTATAGATAATGATATTGTATACAATTGGATTTTGTCATTCCGATCATCAGCAAGTTCCACTAAACTACAACTCAGGAATTCATTTTTTTCTGTACGTGAGGTTGAAATAATCAATTCTGCTGAATAACTACTCATGACCGCCAGTTATGTCGAAAGAGCGTATTTTGTGGATCAAAAAGGTCTAGAAGTATCAGGTAATACTTTCTGTTACGGTGTAAAACTTTATTCCCTTATGTACTCAAACGAACACAAATTGCCTTGCTGGTCACTTGGTGTTCGAGTGCTGACCAAGAAATATTATTATTCGTTATAAAATTTTCAAGTTCAAGGTGGAACTTCAGTTCAAAGTGATCAGTGTAATACCATATAGATATTCTCGGGATTATACCAGCTTGTCAAATGAGTTACTGAGCATCTTATACCAAGATTTTGTATTCCATTTTTTATTTTATAAAACACTGGTAACAAGCTACTCATCAAAAATACCTCAGACATTTGGTATTTTGACTTTGACTTCACAATATTTCAGACTACGTAAGTTCAATTTTTCAGCCTTAAGTTTCTGAAGAAATGTGAGAAAGGCCTTTTTAAATATTTTTTAGGGACGAGTCTCAAGCCCGATTCCATGTTCGACTACATTACTATATTATGTGAATTATTTCTGTTAATTCATCATCTTTTTTTCTTTTCTATTGTCCGCAGATACAATCGCTGAAGCACATCCTGCTAATGAAGCTGCACCATACAATGCCTCTCTGTAAGCTGGAATTTAGAATATAAAATTTGATTGTTTAGCAGCTTCTCTTGATATAAACGTTTTAATCCATGTGGCGAACTAAGCATCGTTAATGATCAAGCAAGAGATTGTTCCTGGGAGTGAAATAGTGTCAATTATGAGTATTATACGGTTTCACGCTTACATCAGCGCAGTATAGTTTAAGCCCTGAATTGCTCAAAAATTTCGTAATATAATTCATGTTATCGTCGTATCTCAATAAGTGCATACAAGTGTGCATCTTCAAACACATTAAAAACAAATTATACTCTAATTTTGACATAAATTGTAGTGACTTCTGATGTACTCAATTTAAACGCTGGTTTTGAACAATAGTGAAAAATATGTCATTAACGTAGTATTCAGGAACACAATTATCACGAGATCACTACATTATCGGTCAACATTTTATAAACAGTTGCACAATTACCGTTTTGAAAATTTGTTTTTAAACTGTGTTCAGTGCACCTTATAGCATATAATTCAACATGTTCGTTGCTCTAGTCACCGTTCCCATCAATTCCTATGCACACCATGACTCTTTTAATTGCATGGGAATTCTGAAATTGCACGATCTTTATCATTTTTCACAGAAAATTTTTAATTTAAAGCTATGATAGTAGAACAAACAGCGACCTAAGCCTCCATGAAAGAATTTCTGATCAATTCAGTCCTCATAACCATATCACCAGGAATTGCAATAAACTAGTCCTTCCTTGGCACTCCCGCGCCAAATCCAATCATTGCATTCTCTTGGCAAGAACTAAATTTTAGAATTTCATTCCTCCGAACACATATCAAAATACCTAATTTAAATCATTCAAGACCAATCTGGTCTACCTTCTCTCGCTTTATTGAAGGACTATGCGTGAGTCTGTGTACGTCGACTTACGAGGATATACTGTATATTGAAATATGTCTGTGTATGTAGTCCTGTACTCAATTGCTAACTCATGCTATTTCTCTATCTTAATTTGTAATTTTAATAAGCCACTACACTCGCTTTATTGAAGAAATTGATGCACGTTTGAGTACGTCGACCTGTATGAATATACAAGTATAATCAAATATATATATGTATGGATGTATTCTCTTACTTCAATGCGAATTAATATCATGGTTGTATCCTAATTTGTAATTTTAAGCTACGCACTCAGTTATTGTGACATAGTTGTGTGTAACTCTAAGCTTCTTTCGTTATTAATCATTGATGTCCCCTAGGTTGAAGGTCCTCAGTTCTGCACTGTATGGGTTGCCCAGGAAGCCTTGTAGCTTGTTTGGGCTCACATGTGGGGTATATTCTGGTTCCGTTTTATTTTTTGTCATTTCTCATTTGGAGGAAAAACTGTGTGCGATGTAAATAACTAGTGATACATAAATGTTTTAAATGATTCATTGAATACAAATGGACTCGAAAAAATAAGTATCCAACACTAATCACTCATTCAACGAGTAATGTAACACATATACGCACTCATATTTACTGTTCATATAGACGCATTTATAATACAATTTCCAACTTTATATTCATGATAACATATCTAAATCACTTATACAATACATGGATTCACTTGAATATATTTACTAAATTATTAAGCATGAGAAATAACTCAATTATGAAAAATGGATGCTCTTAAACATCACTCTTCCATCGCCCTGAAACATATACGTTAACGTACGTTATAATGATAAATCTAACACTCGAATAATAACAATACTTCACTAAGCACGTTTATTCCGGCGAGTACGGTCATGTTTCAATAAGTCTGACACACGACAGTGAATCATACTGTAATTGTGTAATTGATGAGTTGGTACTTAAATAGATATGAATATACACAATATGCTCCATGTACATCAGGATAATACGAAGCCTTTTCTGATGTGTTTAGCCTGAAAGATAAATGGCAGACAAATGATTTTTTTAACTCAAAGGCTTTCAGGAACACACACTTACGGGTATCACTTTGTGTCGATAAATATACCGAGAATAGTAGGTCTATTCTAACATAAGGGAGCTGTAACTTAGCTGAAGTAAGTTCCCATTGTCACTGTCTCGCGTCGACAGTATCATTGCCATCATTCATTTCATTATCTTACATGATGTGTGGTCGCTGCTTGCGAATGAGGTGCTCCAAGGGTTACAGTAATAGTACGAGTATGAAGACAGTGACAGAATTTGTTAGGGCATCAGTCGTTCAATCAGCTGTTAGAATAATGAGGAATTAATTTTCCATGATTGTCAGTGGCGTTTCTTGAAAGTATCACTCTGCCAGAGCGGGTGATATTCTCGAGGGGTCGGTTCCAAATTCCGGCTATTTTAACAGGAGAGAAATTTAGAGCCTGGCGAGTTTCGAAGTTTTTATTTCTAGTTTCAGGCCGTTATTTCTTGGTCATACGTTACCGTCTCCGTCGAAAAGCAGATCTGGGCTTAAGTCTTTGAAGCCATTAAGTCATATATAAGCCTCGATTAGTCGTCCTCTCAGTCCCTTTTGTTCATAGGAGATGAATTCTAGCTGCTGCATGCTCCGTTCTTCAATGGAGTAATATCATTCTGCAATGATTTTCGTCGTTCTACACAGGACTCTTCTTTTTGTCTTGCTTGGTTAGACCTCAGAGTTGCACTGAATAATGTTGGTGAGGTTGAACTGGTGGTTTGTGAAGGTACAGTGTAATAATCTCTGACTTCTGTTCCAATTTCTATCAATAAAACAGGAATTCAAGAATTCAGCCCACATTTGTAATGCTGCTCTTTAATTGTTTTGTTGTGCTCGAGATCATTGATGATGGTGACACCAAGATGATGGTTTTTCTCACTAAATTGTATCTCTTCTTTCTTGGAAGAGATGTCTTCTGTGGAGATTTAAGCATCTCATCTGACAGTGTTTGATATTCATAACGTGTTCTTTATTTTTATACATTTCACAAGCTTACATCGATGTATTAATGAATCATTATCCTCGTCTCTATGGCATAGAAAGTTAAGCCCTGAAAGTATGTGATGTTTCCTGAGCACTTTTTCCTTCTCTTTCTTCATCCAAGCAGTATTTGCAACGCTAACATTTAACACCACGACCTTATTCTCAATTCAGTATGCAATACACCATGAGTGTCTGAAGTCTCAATATATTTCTGCATAACTTTGCATAGTTTTGACAAAAAAGTGCACGTTGTACAGCAGCGTGATGTATGGGTGGGACTGGTAACCTGATATCGGATGCAGAATTGCAGATCTTAACTATTTTTTAAAAACTCTGATTCTTGTTACTCTTTTCAGTAAACATCTATTCAGTTGAATCTACCCTACTCGAGTAGTTCAAAATTTTTCATTGTTTGCGGATACTTTTCTATTTTCTGAATTTATTAAAGCCGATATTTTTTGTAATCTGCCATTGACCCAACAAAACTTTTCAAATTTCTTGTTCCTGTAGAAGGAACTTAATTGGAAAACATTGTCAAGTAAGAAGCACAGTTAAATAAGTGAGCAATGGTTCATGCAATGCTGATGGTATAAAGCTTTGCTCGTCATGCGTTGACAGAGCAACATGAAATAATTCGATACAAATATTGGATTCCCTTTGAAAGAACCGACCATGGAAAACTCCCGGAACAGTGACTCGATAGTAAATTGGAATCTAATGGAAAATAAACATTGATAAATGTATCTGAAAAATTGTACACCGACTGTTTTCAATGACTGCTGAGCGGATGTACTTTTAGCAGAGAATTTGGTAGTTATCGAAAACGAATCCAAAAAAATTTAGGGCATGCGAAAACTCGAGTTTGACACCATAACTTTTTCATAAGTGCAGTAAGCCCATCCAATACAGGTAGTTTTGGATATATATCATTTTCATTCAGTGCCGGGAAATAAGTACAGTATTTGCACAACCCTATTTATGTTATATTTTAAAAATTTTGAGCCCTGGTTTGAGTAGTGTGTAGGTATATAGTTCAGAGAACGTATACTTACCTGAATATTGAAACAGAACAGGACAAAATTTATTTACAACCAGAAAATCAATCGAGCAAAAAAACTTTACGAGGTTAAAAACTTTATCATGTCTCTAGATTTCGTTGAAAATGGATGCTTAGTGAACACGATACCGAAAGTCAAAGAATTACCTGAAGCTATCCGAAACCAAATAATTGGACTTCGTAATGCACAATTAGCCAATGAACGAATTGCAGAGTGTATCATGGCCCCACACTCACCTGTCGTGGCAATAGTTCGGGAGCATCGAGAGACTGGGGCCATCTCCTGTCTGACTGCTCGGAAAATCACGGGCCGCTTTCGACGCTATGTGCTGCGTAAGGTGACCAATGACCCATGACAACCTATACATATCTACAGAAAAAACTGGAGTTAGAAGGAGTTTACGTCTGTCGAAAAACAGGATCTAGAGAATTACATTTAAGTGGTCTACGTATCATCACTCCACGCAGAAGTACTCTCTTTCAGCAAAACATGCATGTGAAGAACCGTTCATCATTTGACGAAGATTATCTTGACAAAGGAATAGTGTTCTTTGAACAGGTTGTATCGTCCGATGAAAGCAAATTTCCACTTTTTGGCAGAAACGACGCTCGTGAGGATTGAAGGAAAACAAGGGCAGTCTATGATCCCAAGAACGTTGTCCATACAGTCGAGCCTATGGAAGAGGCTGCATCAAGGTGTAGGGCTGCATTGCTGTCCGTGGTATTAGGGAACTCTGCGTCATTGACAGGCAATTGAATAGTTCTATGTACAGGCAGAGATACTGGAGCAGAAGCTGTGGAGTTGTGTCCTACAGAGAAGACAGCCTGTTTGACCAACTGTAATTATTATCAGTATACCTCAACCTCTGCATGAAATTACGTCGAAACCGATCCCTCCTAGCATTTTCATTGACTTATTAAAACAATTTAGATCTCTGAAAGACAACGCTTCGAAACGTTAATATAGGGAGGATCTGAAAAGAAAACATTTCATTTGTTACCTAATGAAGAATGTTTTGCTTCATATACTATATTCGTAGTCTAATGTAAATACCTATCTTGATTTGAGGAATGATTTACTTTTTATCTTATCTACAGTCACTACATCTTAAATTATGTTTTAAAAATGACTGGCGATAAAAATGAAATCTGACACTCATTTCAGTGATGAAAAAATGTTTGACCTCACAATGCAAACACAAGGAGGCAAAGAACTTAATGAAGTTGAAATACTTGTAAAAATTTTCAAATTTGTACCTTTACGCTTTAACGTTTGTATTACTTAAGTTTTAATACAACTCATTTAATCTCAACGTTAACAATAAATTAGGACGCCTTCTCCAATTTTCATTTTATTTAGTGGTGGCTTTTTATGAGCTGACACAAAATTTAGAATTTATCGGGGATTTGGCAAGACAACTTAAGGGAACTCCTAAGCATGGAGAGAGGCGACTTTAAGGCCCCTTATCTAAATGACTTGAAGCAGCGCCAGACGTAGGGCTCTGGTTTCGCATTAATCAGCTCCAGGGAACTGGGGAAAATTTATAAAGCGTGGAGACACGAGAGGCAGTGGCAGGACCTGGGCTTGAAGCGTAAATTGGTAGGATACCTGCGGCATGTTGCTGTGAGGGGAAGTCACGGGTGGAGATGTGAAGCCTAAGGTAAATGTAACTAACGAGGGGCCCGTTCAAGGTCATAGAACGCGTGCCTGTAAACAATATTGGGTTCTGGAGACCGTAATTCGCTGCATGATACAAGTGATTTAGAGTTATTTCTGAAAATAAATGACAAAAGGCTCTAAAATTAGTCTTTAAAATACATCTCACAAAAGTTAATTCATCTGCCTTTGCAAAGAAATGAAAAAGATTGGTATATTATTACACGAAAATTCACTCGGCAAATGGGCAAAGAAATGAGTACCACAAACTTCTTAAGATAATCCATGTATCCCTTGTAAAAATAACATCTATCAAACTACTGATTCGAAAAAATTATGATATTGGCGACAGAGAGAAGTAAAATACTTCCATCACTGGTATGATGAAGAGCGATGACCTAAAATGCAGAACTATTTCTGGCCCTATGTTTGACCTCGATTGTGCTTCATCTCAGTTATTTTTCCTCAAAAACATTTCATGTGAACTCTAACTCAAAATTTTTCTCCATAATTGTTATCGATTCTAATGAAAGTCTGCGAAAATAAAACTTGCATTACTATGTTACTAATGTTTGGATGGTGACAAGGAGGGTCCAAGTCTATTATGGCTCTTTACGGCAGCTCTCTCATATTTTGGATTTATTAATTGAGTTCGAACGATTCGAACTATCAGTAGCTCTGCCGTATTGACTGGATTCCAAGCCCTAATGGAAACTGCTTGTTAACATGAACCAGTGCTATAACAAACTGAATTGAGTAATACAGCGAGAGCGCAGAACACGTTGACCGTAAAGGGATACCGTAAGTGTGGGTTCAATGTCATATTGATGAGGAAGATATAATGTCTTCACTCAACGATTTTATTACTTGGCTGTTTGTACGCTGGCGAACGTACAATCAGAATTAGCGTAACGCACGAGATTTAAAACTTCTGATGAGAAAATTAATAAGAATTTGATGTTTAATGCTGTAGAACTCAAACCCAGACTCGGCAGGTAGTTTGGATAGAAGTACGTGGGTGCAAAGTTCGAATATGAAAAGAGAGTTATGCCGTTAATTAGAATAACAAAAATGCAGTGAGACGTTTGATTTCTATGCTTGCATTAAAGACAGCCGCTTTTTCATCATCACTTATTCTGTTTAAAATTTCATATTTATGATAACTTCACAGTGCATGGTGACTTTTTTTTCCATTATCTTTCTCATCACCAACACAATTTCCATTTAGAAAGAATCAGTAATTGAAATTTTTTAAAGTAAATTTTCTGAAAACATAAAGGTTATACATATATTGCAACGTGGGATCACTCTTTTTCGCAGTCTTGAAATACTTTGGTAAATTGTAAACTTGAATGGTTAATTAATAACTGTGGGAATCTGAACAAATCTGTAGTATACATCATTGCATGCCAGTGTGATCAAAATTCAGGGTTAAATTTAGAATCTTCATTTTCCTCTTATGGTAGTGTACATTTTTGCTTAAGATAGAGTACATTTTCACTTAATGTAGTGTACATTTTCACTTAAAAGGCAGTGTACATTAAGTTGTATATCCATCTGCGTCAATACTCTGTCATTGACAAGGAATATTGGCCTCCACATTTTCTTCTCAATTTCTTGTTGAATTCACAAACTTGGAAACACAGGATGGGAAAGCACTGTTATCTGTCTGGCTATACAAAACAATATGGTGTATGTACTCGTGTGACATATCTACGCATATCGACTTTACGCTGCAAATTTGATCGAATCGAGATATGTATACAATTAATCATTGTGAAGAAAATATCTGACATAATTGCGCTGACTCAATTTACACTATAAATATATTCGAAGTTAGAATTCAATAGGTCTTACAATTACCTGACTCTTGCGAAAACCGTATTCAACGAATTCCCAGAGGAGCTTTTCAACGATTTAGCTGGACGTACTGCATCGAGATGCGGTTGTGCGGCCCACAGTCTCACCGAGGAGTAATTCTTTGAAACATTTGAACTCCGTATATGGCCATTTCTAAAATGACTGTGTGAAATTCCATCACATTTATGACATAGAACTGTGAGACCATAATATCTATAAACAAAGTTTCTTGAAATTTGACTGGAGTTAGTTTCGTACACATCAGGCAGATGTTGACAGAGCTCCATTACACTGAGACGGGATTCTACATTGTGAGGAATTCGGATGAACCGAAGGAATGAAGTTGTCATGCCAGATGGACAAATCCTTAGCAAATGATTTCGATGCCTTCGATGAAATTCTGGGGAGTCTTTTGCCCTTCAAACATTTATTCTTGCCAGTCATTTCATATTGCAATTTTGCACCGGCTTAGGTAGCATAATTTCCAGTTGTTTCTTTAGTATCTTAACTTTGAAGTCACTAATGTGGAGCGTGTTAGCTCACAGCCATGTGTGAAGTAATTTCGTTTCTATCCATGACACGGGCTGCTATGCCCGCTCCCATGCAACATTCCAGCAATGTGTACGCTCCTCCCAGTATTGTTCTTCTTGGGCTCAGCAAGAAGTTGTACTTCAATTTATGGAATTTTACTGCCGTAAGGGCTGCCATGGACGCTATTATCTTTTAGCAGCTAACATTGGATTCGAATGCCACGTTTCTCGGGTTCCGATGCAGATATGGTCAGTTTCTCCGAGGCGCTCCTATAACGAGCTACTAAACTTATGTGACCAGAAATTTGGCTACTGAAGGGAAAGAAATTGAACGGAAAGGTTATGAACACCTTTAATACATATTTAATTGGCAAGTATTTTCTGTTCAAGTAAATGCTTACCCTTTTTCAGTTCAAAATTTCCGCTGTTTAAAAGAGTTTTGTAAAACGCTGACAAAAATCTGGCTACCACGTAAATTGTTCCCATTTGATATTTTATGAATGGAATTCCAGCCTCGACCGAACTGAAGGCGGATAAAATTAAAAATAGATCCCTCGAATTAGTTCCATCAAATGAATTTATAAAATTCATATCGCGTGTCATGTGGTATACAGTGCGTGAGTCGCTATGTCAAACAGCTGTTAAATATTTTTTAGCGTTCATAGCTTCGTAATTACTGCAAATTACCCTAAAAAAATTATATTCCCCCATCTCAGCCGAGCAGATCAATTGCTTTAAAACATTTTATTTCGGCCAGAAATCGAAGCCCTGACCACTGGGACCTACACTTCCCGTCAGGTGGCAAAGGCTTTAGTCTTTCTCACCCTCGCGCGGCTATTGCCAGTCGCTCTAACTTTTTTATGGAAGTCTTTGGCTGGCTCACGCAGTCCCACGTGAGGTGCTGACCCAGCTTGGGCTCCGTGGGTCACCCTTCACCGACCAAACTTTATTGACGATAAGGCCGCATTTGCCTTGTATGGAAGACTGCCTGAAGCCTTGTGCACTTATATTTCGTTCCTAAAAACTAGCGGCGCCCTCATCAAAGTCGATTTTAAAATCCAAGTTGTGAACATGGTTTAGAATTACGCTCTCGGTTATCAGAGAGTTGGCTGAAAAAATCAGCATATTAATAAGTACATTGCAGTCTTGAAGTATTTCGTTATGAATTAAATCGTAGTAATGCGATACATCAGAAAAAATTGCAAACTCTTCAAGTTGTTATTCAAAAAATTGATAGAATTCCAAATGAATTCAATGAATAACTATTTAATTAGCAGCTGTAATAATTATTTTAAAATTGAACATAAACTCAATCCAAGGAACAATTTGTATTCAATCTCAGAAAAGGAAGCTAATGGTGTTGGCTGGAAAGTTTAGCTGTAAAATTACATTCTCACCATTTAAGATGTAAAATGAATAAGATGAATCGTTCGTATGATATTCTGCCAATAAAAAGTAAAGGCTGAATAATTTTACTTATGTATGGGATGGATGTGAGAAACAATGTTTTCGAATTACTTTGAGGTTTACTTACATTCAAGTGAATTCCAACTCAAAATTTTCTGTCTCTTCATTCACAAATCTGAAGTTTCAAAAGATTTCTAGCCCACTTTCAAATAGATATTTAAATATGTTCATATTTTTCCGGATAGAACAGATGAGAAATAGCTGCGAAAAAAAAAGCATTCAAAAATGTTGACCGGAAGATTTGTTCACTTTTCTTCTCGCAAAAAAGTAGGCAAATGTGTATTTTCTAGAAGCCTGTCATAGCCGAGCAAATTAATTCATTTACATCCCCCCACATTAAAATGCGTGAATAATAATTTACTCCAGAGGAGGGAAAGGATTATCATTTTTTCTAAGTTATACTGTTTTCAATTATATGTGGGGAAATTCATCTATTTACGTAAATTCTTGGGCTAAAAAATTATGATTGATTATATTTAAATAAAACACACAAATGAATCTTTCATCCATGAAGGCTGCGATCAGAACGACAAAAAATGAGGAAAAAATTCATTTCCAAAATCTGAGTGTTTTGGAGCTATTCAGAAATATGAAATGAAGCTTGAGCTCATGTGAATTTGTTTATTTGGAACGTCCGTTGAAGTGAAGAGCTTATATTTTGAATTAAAGGAATGAATAGCTTCAATTGTTGGCTGGGGCAAAAGAAAACTGATTTGCTGACATCGGTTGCGTACAATTCGCATGAAATTCAATGCTGCGCACGCAATAAAAGTCATTTGCGAGCTAGTAACACGCAGGTATCCCTTTTAACTCGACCAAAACTATGTCCCTTCTTTATCTGGGCGAAAGTTTGTGATGGGCGAGGGTAGAGGAATTTATGGGCCTCACAAGCACGCAAAGTGGTCTCTTTTGTGACCGAGAAATAAACACAAAGCCCTGGATATTACGGGTTCTCTTTTGCAACGATGCTGCAAGAATTCTTTTTGTTTGCAATTTTAGCACACGCATATCACACGAGGTAAAGCAGGGACTAAATAGCCTTGAGGCTACGAGAGATCCGAGTGAATCATTTGTACATTTCACGGAAAAATAACATGCATTTCCACGTGGAGAAGAGAACTGAATAAATGCAACAGCAGAAAAGAAGGACAGGGTGACACTGTGCGTGAGGCGACTGATTGGATCGATCGAGAAAGTGTTCTTCCTGAAGAAAAGCAAAATTTGTGTCATCTTTATGGGGGCAAGATCTGGTACCGAAAACCCTGCGTGAAGATTGGACCAAAAAGGTTTTGTGTTAAATTCGAGCTTGGAATTTTTTCGAGTTTGCTTCTATTATTCACATCACCTGCTTTTGTATTCGGATCAACTCGGTCTGGGTAGCTTATGCAGATCATACAGAGCTTATAGAATTATTTAAACGTTTTGCTTTTCGTGACGAGAAACTTTTGAGTAGGTTAGTAGTATTTGAAAGTTGTACTTGACTAACTGAAAGGAGGGTGGGAGTAAATTGCGCCTGAAAAGTCACGGTATTTTGTATCGGGCACACTAAAATCGAACTATTCAAAATTTAAATCAAAAGAAATGGTCCTAACAGTAATTAGACAAATGAACTCGAAATTTTTCGGGAAGCGCAGGGTAACAACATGTTCGAAATTATTCTGACCTTGAAACATTGAACCTAAATACTAGGTTTTTGATACCTCTTTTCCTTGACGAAATAGTACGAAACAATTGGACGAAGTTATACGTATTACCGGAATTCCTTCAAGAATTATGAGATGTCAATACATCATTTTGAGGAGCTTTCCTTGCAGGTCCTATTTTCTGCCGCTCTGCCGCGAGGGACGCGCCCCAGTGATGCAGCGTCCGCTGATCCTACGGAATACGATTGCGCAGCATCCCTCTACTGCACCCGTGGCATATTTACAAACAAGTTTATTCCTTCGGGAATATGAATCAGGTGCATTTTCAGGACTCGAGTTTTCTAGGTTTTGCAGAAGTTCTACATTTTCTAAATTGCAGGCTTACAGCATCTGCATGTTGCTCTACGTGTGATTTCCATCACCTCTGACTTCAACTAAGTGGCTGCGGTGTTTCAGTCGGACTCCATTTATCGAATTTGATGGCAGTTCTTATATTTCCGCTTGAAGTTAGCAAGGCTCTGAACAAAAATTCTTCCCCTCGCAGAGGTTCTTTTGATCTTTGACAACCTTCGTAACTTATGACTGCTCTGCTTGGGTTGTTATCTGTAAAGATGTGAATTGAAAGAAATTCAAATGGAATATTTTTTATTTGAAACATTCCTGTTGGAGGATTTAAATTCTAAATGGCTTGCAACGCGCAATGTGTGCAGTTAAAAAACATTCTCAGCCCGTTAGTGCTGATACGTACTGGCCCAGACGACGTGATGACTGTAACAGGCATCTCCAGTGGGGGGCCCACAGGCAACAGCATGCAGCAGTCAGGTCGCTTGGGTCCCTTGTGCATTGCGCTGTCATTATTCAACTGCTCGCTGTGTGCTGTGCTTCTGTGTGCATAGGTCACTTAAGTAGTGCAATATTGTGTTCGTACTAGTCTCACCCTTAGCATATATATGGACAAATATATAGCGCAATGAGTATGAAATATCCTGTCATGCATGAGTATTTTGTGAAACTCACGATGGGTCCAAGTCATACTGATGACTAGCGTGACCCGAAAATCTTTCGAAAAACAATCGAGTTATATCTATAGTTCATCTATTCTACATTTTTCTGGGACATATGTGATGTTCAGGCGAGGGGCCTGAACCCCTCGTATGAGTTTTTTGGCATTGAATAATAACATTCTGAATTGTTTTTCGGGACATTTTGCTTTTTCGTAAACTTTCTTGTACTATCCAGTACGTGTATGACATCAGATATGCAAATACTTTCGAATATGTTGTTCTTACGTCAAATGGTACATCCGGACTACCAAAAAATAAATCTATAAACATGTTTTTATTTGCATTTTGTGACCCACTCAAATACGTAAAAATAATAAATTTTGTGTATATGCATGTACGCATACGGAACTGAATTATGCATTAACGCAACATAGTCCATTATATCTCGCTAGAGATAGTTTGTGAGTATGTATGTCAGGCCGGAGAAGACGTTGATCATCTTTTTCGAATTAGAACTGAACTGAATTAAAAAAATTGATTCGAGTTGGCAGCATCCGGCTTTGTAATTTAGGCTGGGCAGAAGAAATTAGTTTACTGGGGCAAATATGAAACAAATTTAAGCGATATCAAGTCATTTCAAGCTGTCGTGCCTTCGCGCATCACTCCCGCCTGCTAATTCCGGGATTTTCATCTATGATAAAAGCAGCCTCTGTTCCGGAGGGCTGATGGGCTGACTGCCGATGACAGGTCTCTCAGACGAGCGGAGGCAGCTCGCTGGCAGGAAAGCAGCATCTCTCCTTGCCAATGAGTTTGCAGTTTTGAACGCAAGAAATGGTATATCGAATAAAGAGTGACTTGTTGTGTAAGAGTGTTTCACGAGGTTACAGTCTCGTGGGTCTGCACGTGTGAATGATAAGAAAGCTGCTTCAGATTTTGCGATACAGATTAGATGACTTCTTAGAACTTTCCCGTTGAATTAGTTATGACATCATGTTGCAGGCCACACTGATGGGCTGATTTTTAAACATCGTGTTTGGCTTTCCTTTTCTAATGAAAGAACTCTGCCCAGGGCGGAGGCAAGCACGCTATCTCTTGTGCTACAGACCCCACTGAGTTGTTTATTAGAATAAGGAACGCCCAGGATCCACATTGTAGGGTAGATATTTGCAAAGATCCACTGAGTTTTGTATCTATTTCCCAAACTTTCGCGCGCTTGAACAGCGTGCGTTTTCAAGGGACGAAACAACAAAAATTTTGGACCTAT
>VOMN01131531.1:0-19802 GCA_014899125.1 Orchestia grillus | reverse complement strand
TGTTATAGTTTGGGAAGGAGTCCCTTTTCACGACTTCACGAGGTTTTTCCATCTCCTGGATCGTTTATCTGTCGCTAGCATAGTCTCTCTAGCACTCACTAGGCCTCTTGTTCACTAACAAGTTTTTTATTGAAACTATGTTTCACTACCTCACAGAAGTGAGACATAGCATAGTCACTGAAAAGGTTACTGGCACGACGGGTTACCACCTTATCAGGGTGATATACTTCGACAAAATTTATCAGCTCACTCTATTTTATACATTTTTCTTCACTAGTGCACATACTCTCTTCTTTTCTCTTCCTCTGAAGAGACAAGGTGACACTGAAAAACGGGAACTTCTGAAATACGTAGTGGCTTAGGACGCCATCTACAGGCCATAGTTTTCAAACATTAATACTTCGGATTACCGTCTCCAAAATGGCAAGTTGTAATGGTACAAATGCTTTCAGTATAAATTTGGTTGACGATCTTTTATCTTTTTCACAAGTAATCATTTCTTGTCCTACTCATCTCCCTCAACACTTTCAAGGAGAGTTAACTTTGAATCCGCTGTAAACTCAAAGGATTTTTTAAACGGCGCTTTGGTAAGTAACATCTTCAAGTCAAAAACGACCTGTTCATCCATTGGCTGAACCCGTGGAGTGGTGGTTGTCTCACCTTCGAAAAAATCTCCTCATGCTCTCTCAAAGGAGACTCAACACCGTGTCAGAAGTGCCCCCGAAACGCCTTTGAAATAAGGCTTTAGTGTACGACTTCTTGAAGTTAGGAATGATATGTTAGTCCATTGGTTAAATCAATAGAGTCGTGCTTATTAGGAGGCTGGAACTCCACGATGATGAAGTCGAACTCTCCCAGTAACTCAGCCGTCACACCTGGGTACGGGCAGGACTATAGTCCATGAAGAGCAAGCACTTCTCCCTCAAGTTATTTTCATCGATCCCATCCTTCAGCTGGGGGCGAAACTTCATGGATCCACAACAAGAAAAACTGTCTGGTCTCGCCGGTCTCCTGTTAGTTTCCACATGCCGTATAGCCTACTTTTCATTACCTTGTTTTTCGAAAGATATTCGAGAAAAATTTACCAAACGACACAGTAGCACAGGCTCCTCTTTGAAATCTCCTGTCGTATTGCCACCAGCAGAAGAGTTGCCTGTTCTTCACAGACTTGTGTCCAAGTAAAGCTTTTTCCTCCTGGGCTACGTATATTTTTTTTGGTATTTCCTTCTACAAACGTCCAGCTTCATGAAAGTTAAACCCTTACTCGAGATAAATTCCATGCACTCACGTACGCACCAAACTCTTTAGCATTTTTTCAACAATAGAAACCTTTCCACGACGAACCAAATTCGCTTCTCAACACGTTGGCCGCGCGATGTGCGCCATATTGGTACACGTAATCATCTAACCTAACCTAACGTAACGAAAACACTAACATACATGAATGCAAATATTGAGTTTTCGTAAAAATTTGTGTTCATAACTCGAATAAGCTAATTTAGATTAAAAGGAAAATGAATTGGATAACCAAATTAGTGAAAACAAAATCCTTCATTTTTACCTTCACTACGGATGTCTTTGTCGACATGAAATTTTACCTGTATGGAGAAATCGCGGCCAACGTGTTAAACCTCTCAAGTCAGGCTCGACCAGCCATTCCAGCACATCAGTCTCACCACTCATACTTTAGGCTCTCTTAACCAAATCCATATGCAAATGCTTCTCCTTTTCACAAACTGTTGCCTCCGAAATAACATCGCCGACCAGCTGCACCTCATCGGTCTAAATTAGTAGCAACTTTTCCTTCCTTCTGCAAGTGTCCGGATTCCATGCTTAGTAATCACAGTCACTCCTTGAGTGCCACCTTACCTTCTTTTATTGCTGCCTTAGTTCTCATTAAGGGTGGTACAAATCGCCGATTTTGCGAAGCCGTATCGTTAAGCTAAATCTAAAACGCTAAAGCTATTTTCGGGCTTTCATATGTTTTTTTTCGTCCTATCTACTACTATTCTCACTACTTTTTCCATTCGCTTTTACAATTTCACAAGCGTTTTCAGGTCACATGTGTCGAATAAAAGATAGGAAGAATGATGTACATCGCAAAAACACGGGAAAATCCGACACCAGTTTCTCGTGCGTACGCCCCAAACGCGGACTCAGGCGTGACTGACGTCACACGCTTAGTCACTTGCAGGTACGTCCGAAATTATTATTCGTACCCTTGCATTATTTTTGAATGTATTTGAATAATTCCTTCGATAGGTTACTTCTCGTAGCAGAAGTTGTATCAAGAGTTTCGAAGTTTTTCTGGAATAAAAGGCAAAATGAGAGTTTCTTTTAATAACATTTAAAAAATAATGAACCATGATAGAAAATTTAACTTAAGTTAGCACGTTAAATTGCTTAATCTGCCTAATGGGATTTTAATTAATTTTTATCAATAATTCGAGTGAAAATAATGGGCACCAAAACAGTGCATTGCTAATTTGGATACCAAAGTGCAGTTTCGAAGCCCCTGATTTTCATTAATATTTTATTCTCCATTGCTCAGTAGAGACCATAATTATGAATAGTTCAACTGATACGAAAATTTTTTTTTCGTCATTTTCAGGAGAAGTAATGATTAAGGAAATACTCCAGAAATAGAAGAGATCGTAATTGATTGCAAAAAAAATGTAAAATCTCTACACAAAATACACGCACATGATTGGTGCATTTCATTTTAAGGTTAATTCTTACTTTTAGAAGAACTGACCGTCATCATGCTTAATACGGGCCTTGTTTTTAAATAAATTATTTTAATTTTTTTCTCGCTGATAATAGGGCATAAACTTTATGATCTTAAAAATATGCAACCAAAATATAAAAGCATACAAATTCAAAACCATAAATAATACTTACAATGCCGAAGGACAAGTGCATGTACACGGTGTTGTCAGTGAAGTAACAGCGGAAAGGTAAACATTTATCATGAAATAAAACGTCCCACGGGATTGGTGTTTTTATGGGTTATCTTGTATCAGCAACTAAAACTTTGTGGATAGCATTTAAAAATGTTATTGTTAATTACACATTTACTTTATAATTACTTTGCTTCAATATTGTTACTAATCTTCAATGCATTTTGTTTCGAAATTTCAAGTTAGTTCCTTACTCAATCTGTGGCGCCGTTGTTGTTGATAAAAGTGAAACAAAGTCTCCTTCAGTAAGGGATTTTCACAAACAGTCCTAAATAATAAACGAGAAAATAATGTTTGCTGGTACATAGTGCATGAAGTGGACGGTAGTATAGATACCAAGTACAGTTCCCAAGCACTTGAACTGGAGCTGAATTTTCTCCTGTGCAAAACTGGAGAGCGCAGCGGGCGGAAAACTCTTGCACAAATCAAATAATAGCACACAAGGTATTTTTCTTAGAACTTTTATTGTCTTATTTTAGAATGTTCATGTTATATACTCAGTTAATGAGTAATATTCCCGAAAAATTTTAGAAGCATTCTACGGGATAAAAGGCTTCGACAGATTAATACTCACTTGGATCTTTCTTAACAATTTTATCCTCTTATCATTAGCTGCTCTTCATGAACGCTCCTCTTCATAATTGAGTAGCTCAATGCATAGATTATTCCCTCCGAAGAATCTAGTTACTGGCTTGAAAAATGCGCTCTGCTCAAGGGCCCGAAAGCTCGGGTAGTAAACTTCAATACTACTCCTGAGGGGGCAAAGGATAGGCAGCAGGGATAGGTCAGTAAGGTGGTCTACCGTATGCAACGGGGACTGCAGGTGACTACTGGGGACAGTGTTGGATTACTCAAGTTATTAATTTCTTTCTTTTAGTCCCTTACATGGCCTTTGGGATCTCTGTCTTTGGTGGCTTCTTTGCTTTTTCCAATTTTCACACCTTTTTAGCCATTTCTTCCTTGACTTTTCTTTTTTTTTATTTTTCACTCGTAGTTTCAATGTACATGGGATCCTATGTGACAACGAGCTTTGTGCATAGATTCAGCGCTATCAAAAGTCCATACTAAATGGTCCCTTTTTTCTGATGCTACATGCATTATCTGAGTTACTTAAGCGATATCTTTGCTACAATAATTAAAAATAAACTAATGGAATTTCGCTGATGTTTCAGCAGTTTGCTTCCCAGAGCCACAGTTTGACGGAATCTTTCCTTTGCCTTTGTTTATCGGCATCGGAAAGGATGGTGTAATTAGAAACTGCACGACGTCTCTCTAGCGTGTCAAATCAAAATTAAAACAGTTTGCCCTAAGTCTACACCAGGTAATTTTTGTGCATTTTATCGTGGAACTAGTAGACGTGCCCTGCCAGAAATGGCGAGACCAATGATGTTAATTCCATAAAATGTCCTCTTATTTACGGTAAATCTGACATGAAATAATGTTATTTTCAGTATCACTGATACGGACAGCCTTATCGGACAGTCTCGCTGATGACTAGAAATTTGGACCCAGGAATTTTCTCCTTTCTAAATCCTTAAAGCAGGACAGACGGACGGACTGACCAAGCATGCAAGCAATACTGTGCTATTACTTATTTATTTGAATAAGGGACGCCCAGGATCCATATTATAGGTTCAAGTATTTGGAAACATCCATTGGGTTTTATATAGATCATACCTATTAGGAATTAACATCATTAGTCCTGTCATTTTTGGCAGGGCGCGTCTACAACTTCCACTTTCTGTCAATAATGCTATTACTAAAGAACGTTATTTCAAGTTAGCTCAAGCATCCCGCCGTCTACATAGTAACATTGAGTTGCGTCGCAGGTTTTCGAAATTCAAAATTCAAACTTTGACGTCGT
Organism: Orchestia grillus; assembly: GCA_014899125.1. Lineage (NCBI taxonomy): Eukaryota > Metazoa > Arthropoda > Malacostraca > Amphipoda > Talitridae > Orchestia > Orchestia grillus. The sequence goes on along the minus strand of VOMN01131531.1, from coordinate 14,978 downwards.
TCTTGTTGATGAATTTTTCCAACAGTTCTCCTATCGAATACTCCCTTCATTTAGGGATTCCACTCGAAGGTCCAAAGTAAGCTGCTTGGCAGTATTTTCAACGAACAGCTCATATGAAGTGGGCGGTATTTTGGATACTTAAGGACAGTCTTCAAGCACTTGATACTTGTAAATGTTTTATTCATGGTTGCTTAGTATAGAGGAGCACAAAACTACGAGAGGCACCAAAAAGGATCAATTTTCTAGGCAGTATTTTTTACCATTGAATTAGGGTTTCTTTTATCCATTTTCACCTGGCGCCCTTCGTACATGCTCCCTAGTCCTCCCCTCCCCCTCCCCTTACGCCAGAACTCCCCCGTCAGCATAGCTCGCTCCAGCGTTTAGCACCACAGCAGTCCCCACGGGCCGTTCAAATCGAGCCACTATCATGCGTCGTTTCATTTACGACACAAACAAACTTGGATCAATGGCATATTGCCCGACCTGTGAGACGGTCTTTCTATGTCCTATATTCCCAGGCTCCTTTATATTTTTACCGCCATTAACTCGTAAAGGCAGCGACCATATTTTTGATGCCCTACTTCGGAACGGGCAGGTCTTCATTACCCGCTAGACCGAAGCCCCGCGTCGATCAAAGCTTTAAATTTAAAAATAGGACTCCGTTCAAAATACGACACTCGCAGGTTAAAGTGGATATTTTTTCCATTTATTGAGATGTGAGCTAAGATTGAACGACCTTGTTAGCATTACCACGGCGGCAGATGTTGACAAAAAAGGGGGCCGCCCATAGTTGAGGTTGCGTTAGTGAAACGAAATATCTTATTTTAGAGGCATTGGGAGGACACTCCAAACTCGACTCGCGGCGCCAAATTTGGTGGTGTGCTAAAACAAGCGACGACTGAAGCATTTCTGGGAGTCGTTTTGCGGCAATTGAAAAATCTAAGAAATCCTGCAGCCAGAATGATACTACGTAGTTTTATATGAATAACTACGAAGCAAACTCGCAGATCGTTTTCCCCATCATTCATTGTGGAATTTTACTCGATGAGTAACAATTTATGAAACAAGTTACGAAGGTTGCGCTTCATCTGATATTTAAAGTTATTAAAAGAACTGCAAATGAAGTTGCAACAGATGAAGAACATTTTATTTTTGAAATTTTGCTCAAAGCGGAAAATGGAATGGAAAAAATGGCGGAAGGAATGACTTGGATTCATGCCTTGCGTAATTTCTAATTGAAAGCATCAATCCGTGATGCATGAATTTTAGTAATATTGTTAATTGGTTCAATACAACATAATGAAGCAAATATTGCTGAATCAGACTATCATTATAAAACACTCCAACATTGAATATATTCAGGTGCTATCACTAAAGACTAGCTACGAATAAAAACTATTTAACTCACGTTCAATTTTGACACCCAATAAGACTATCGAAGATTAATTAGCGTGTTTTTACACTGTTTCATTCTGGGATTTTTAATTCAACTGCGCTTCCCCCGACATAAATCTAAAAGTGAAGCTATTACTGATTAACATCTGTGGTGTTGCTCAAAGTCATTTGGCACGCTGATAATAATTTTTGGGGCCATCGTGACTCATCGTGCTGAGTCTTGCTGCTCCAAATGTTGGTTTTCATCTCCCGAGACTTATTAAGGGTGCATCAGAGGAGTCATCTTAACCCACTCTATGGTGACTGGGTCGAGGGGACTCACAAAAGTAAATGATTTTGACCCACAACAGAAAAACTTGGTCGAAGTGAGTCACAGAAGGGAAGTGACTTTGAAACAAACGAAAACTCAGAGAGTGACTCAACCGAACTAAAATTTCTTACAAGTATTTCACACTTGAATTCAATTTATCACACCTGAATGTCTTGTGAACTAAGTCCAGTTCCCAGTTATGAGGCCTGACTCCGTTTGGGGGCAGTAAAAGTATACACGAATCGCACTGCCAAATTTCTCCTCCGTTTATTACGATCCCTCGGGCACCATCACACAGCCTCTGAAGGCTCTCATGGCACACCACGCTCCCGATCTTCCTAAAATAAATTTTTCTTTCTTTCACAGTGTTTTTATTGATGATGAGCTACGAAAAAGTGCTCAAAAGCTGTAAACGTTTTATAATAAAGAAAATAAGTGTGCTTTTACCCTCGTTCATTTTGTGGTTAGTAATAGCTTTTTTACGTATGTAGGTTACCAGACCGAGCTCTCATCCGGAAAAGTAACGTGATTATGCAAGTGGGCATGCACTGTGTTGTAGTTTGTTTGCATCATTTAGCCCGTGTTAAGTTCTCAGACATTTGAGTTAGCGATACAATCATCCCTGAGCTCTGTCCCTAATTCTAAAAATAAAGACACACAAACATTTGAGTTTTTATGCTCTAAAAGCGTACCGAGCGCTTCCGTCCCAACGTATTGTGCCTGGTCATGCTGGTCATCCGTGTTTACTGAATTCTCCGCTTAGGGAGAACTGATTCATGTCCTCTTTGAGCCCGTCCGTCCTTTGAGAGAATGATGTTCTCCCCCACGCGCCGTATCTCTCAAAAGAAAATATTCACTGAAAACTCGATCGAAAATGTTATTTGCCACACAAAAATATATCCACCTGACAGGAGAACATCCTTTAAAAAAATTAAAATTTGGAACTGAGGTTCTGAAACAAGATTTTTGCGAAGTGAGGTTCTTGTGAGAAATGAGGTTATGAAACAAGGTTTTCTGCAAAGTGAGGTTCTTGTGAGAAATGAAATTCTAAAATTCTGCACCCCTGTGGGATCATTTAATCTGGATTTTGCAGTTTCACATTGATAATAATTCTAATTTAGTGGAGGTGGGGGTTTTTCATGTTCTTCATTTATTCATGAAAATAATTGCCCCGCAGTGGCTCATTCACAACAGCAGTCATTAGCTCCGTCGCCTAACGTGATGCACAAATTTGGTGATAACCTCTAATGATGATTGAATTTTCAGAGCAAAGTAGGCTTTTCATAGAACTTTCATTTCAACGAATCGTTCCATCTGCCACGAACATTGAGATGAACTTTGCATTCAAACTTTTAAAACTTGAAGTAAATCATGAGGCAAACTTCCCGTAATCCCGTAAAACAAATTTTGGCCCTACGGACAAGTTCGATGCCAATTAACCATCGTAAAATTGCCCAAATCGCCCCGTAATCTCACCAAATGCGTACGTGTTGAGCGCTGCGTAATTTAAGCCTCGCGTTTAAATTTCCCTTTAAGCCCATCATTTTGTTACTAAAATTTGCCGCTTCGCCGACGCATCACTAAAATATTTACGGTCCGATCTACCCAGCGCCGTCGACGTTCGACCCTCTGGAGGCTACGCCGTAATCGCACGCCGGGACTTCTATAAAATTAGGATAAATTTTTGAATTTCATTTCGGTATTTACACCATCAGGTACCTCGAATCAGGGTAGAAAGGTGCAGCAAGCACGTGATCATAGAGGTAGGATCGACAATTTAGCGGGCACCTCGAATGGCGAGCGCAAACGTCCTCGGACGGAAATTCGCTGCTGGACGTCACGTTGACCGGTGATATCAAGACTGTACAGGTCATTGCTTTTACGACGGGAGGATAAATGAAGAGCTTTTTAAGGCGGGAGGATAAATGAAGAATTTTTTAAGACGGGAGGAAAAATGAAGAACTTTTTACGACGGGAGGATAAATGAAGAACTTTTTACGACGGGAGTATAAATGAAGAACTTTTTACGGCGGGAGGATAAATGAAAAACTTTTTACGACGGGAGGATAAATGAAGAACTTTTTACGACGTGAGGATAAATGAAGAACTTTTTACGACGGGAGGATAAGTAAATAAGTTTCGCAGTACTTTCAGTGGATTCATTGCACCAATTATGGACGCAGTAACTCGTTAGGCCATCATGCCCGGGCCACACTGGGGTGCCGCTTAGTGTGCATGGTATACGTTCGCATATCCGCGAGCTGTTGAATGAGACCGTCTCCCTCCGCCGTCTGATGGTAGTGAGGCAAGAGCGGCCTATCAGGGATAGTTTGTAGAAAGTTATCCAGCTTCTTCTGTTTGTAAAAGACCAGCTCGACTGCGACGTCAGATTGACGTGCAGGATAATCAGAATGAGAAGAGACTTTAGGAAAACAAAGTCTATCCAAAAATTCAAAGAAATATATTCTAAATATGTTTGATGGATTAAAACTGAACAGACCTGTAGAAGCAATACGTTTCCTCAAAATGGTGACAAATTAGTGCGTAGATTACATGAATTTTTTTCTGGCGAACCGTTCATTGGCCAAAACATCTTCTAAACGTATCTTGAGAGATACAATAGGATCATTAAAAAGACGAAAATATCCAAAATGTAACGTTTGTCTTTAGCCGACGTTAATCTTCAGTTTTTCACGAAAATTCGTGTTTCTTTCTAGTCGAGAGATAGGCTGCTCTTCTTGGGCTACCGACACCACGTCCTAGAACCACTCACTTAGACGTTTCTCGAGCAACATTTCAATTTCGTTTTACAAGATTCTGCTTTGGACGTGAATAAGCGCTGTTCGTTGACGGCCGCCGTCGTGTTGAGAGAGCCAAGCCTCGTCTGTTTCTCAGTCCCACAGAAGAGTTACCGAGAGATTTGCCAACATTTTGCAATATTTGGTTTTGTGTGGAGGTCTCATATGTTGGTGGATGAATATCGACGTATGATGACTATGCTGTTCCAACCATGGTTTACTATAATGACCGCTATTTCTCCATGCTTCAACATAATAACTCCTGTTTTTTCCATGCTTCAACATAATGACAGCTATTTCACTGTACTTCAACATAATGACCCTTATTTTTCCATGCTTCAACATAATGGCCGCAATTTCTCCATGCTTCAACATTAATAGCTGCAATTTCTCTGTGCTTCACCATAACGGGCGCTATTTCTCCATTTTTCAACATAATGACAGAACTGTAAACAATGGTTAAACAGTAACTGATAAACAGTAAACAGTGAACAATTTTAACAGTAAATAGTGCGGTACTGTTGTTTAGCAGTGAAAAAATCGGAGTAAGAAAATTTACATCGTGCAAACTAAACAAGAAATAAGTAAGTAATTCGCAATCATTTCGTTGCGATAGTGCACCACGGCGTCCCACTGCACAATGCTTTATTCAATAGACGAAGCTGTCAGAGAAGAAACAGACTGCAACGCTGTACTTAACGAATAAATTCACAAAACCCATAAAAATGTGCGTTTCTTGATGAATTTCATTCCCTTGTACCTATTGCGTACGAGTGAAGGCAAACAATTATGAGAGAGGATTTCGAGAATTATGTTACAGTACATATCTGAGTCGCGGCGCTCTCCTGTAGCCTTATTATGCTTTGCTCAATTCGTGCCTACTACTATCCGCTCCTTCCTCTCGATTAATGGGTCTTGAAAATAGATGGAATTTTGTCAAACTAAAGGCTTGGAAGTGTTGTTGAGCATAATGTGAAGATGAATGAAATTTGTTTGATTTTCATCATTTGGTTTCATCGGAGTGAATCAACACGAACAGGAACGTTTCATGGAGCCGTCGAAGTTTCCTCGTTTCCTGCAATCGTAATCTCCCGGCAGCATACGTAGCCTCTAAGTTGCTTGTCTGTTAAGCCGCCTCCATGGCATCAGCCCTCACAGCTTTCTTATCCTTCAATCGTAATCTCCCAGTAGGATTTCTCCCTACAATCTGCCTTTCTCTTTGCTCCTGCTGCAGGCACAGTCGCAAGAATTCTTGAGCGTTGTGTCGGGCGCAACATTGCAGGAAGAGCCTTTCCAGACGGCTGCCACTGAGATGCGTGTGGTAGAGAGGGAGCACTCACTGTTTTTTGGTCAAAATGTAACAGCATTACGTACATCTACAGGACGGTAATTTCGATTCGAAGGACTCGATAATTTTACTCCATTTTGGTTCTGCTGTTGAAAAAACGAGCAGAAATCACGACGACTTGGGCGGAATACAAAAGAAGCATAAAAAAGATTGTTCGAGAGGTGAGGCCTAAGTGAAGTGCGTACCAACACATCCTGCTTCCCAATTTTCTCTTATATATTTTTTTTGCAAGAAGCATGGGATTTGTAAAGAGAAATATGACGTACGCTAGCTTTAATGAGATATTCACTATTGGTTCTAGTCACACTGAAACACATATAACCAAGAATAAAATAAAATGAATCAAATTTATGGGTCACATAATTACTTAGAAATATCGCTTCATTGCCATTTCTTGGAAGCTAGAAACGATCTCTAGGTAAATTGCACAGCGTGACATGCACATTTTCTGCAGAAAAGATGACCAAAAATTATCGTAGCTCCGCAAATCGAGTGTCCCAGGTTTTGTTACGGTTAGGTTAGAAAAGTTGATGGCTGAATAAGTTAAACATATCATGTCTTAAGAGCCTTGTTGCCATAACATTCCCATTTTGAAAATTCTTTTCTTTCTTCTCTGTTAATCTTACTTCAAATCCATTATCGTGCTAGAACATGCAGTGCAAGGTCCCATGCAAGGAATCGGAAAAAAGTATTTGATGAATAACGCCGCGTCGGAACGCTGGTCTACAAACAAGCAGCAGGAGAATTTTTTCTTTTTGAGCATTCTTTTGTGTAAAACGTAGCCGGATATCAGATTTTTTAAGGGAAGCAAGTAAAGACAATACAATTTTTAACATACCCTGAGATCAAGTCTTATTTTTTCATATGAATTTTTAACGACAAGTTGAAAAATGTTTTAGAATTTTCTATACGACGCTAATATTGAGCTCGCACGTCCTCAGGTTCCTAAAAATGTTGGTCACGCTTCAAAAAAAAATCGTTGAATAACACACTGGCGAGAAAATCGGTTGTTATGAGTCTATATTTTTGTTCTCACAGCTCCAATTCGACTCAATTTAGCTCGGCATTTTGCGCCAAACTCAAGATGGCGCCATAAATTCGAGTATCTCTTTGGTATTCTGAACGACCCTTCGAACGAACGACGAAGATTTTGGAGGGCGAATTGTTTTTGAAAGCGGCCTCCTGATGAACGCTCTTTATTGTGCATTTATAGGTGGGTAACATAAGAATTTTTCCGTTCCGGGATACCTTGTACCGGGATACCCAGTACCGGGATACTCTGTACCGGGATACCCTGTACCGGGATACCATGTACTGGGATACCCTGTACTGGGATACCCTGTACTGGGATACCCTGTACCGGGATACCCTGTACCGGGATACCCTGTACCGGGATACCGTCTATGAGTTTAGAAAGCTCGCCTTCATTGAAGTGTCGGCCGGAAAAATAGACTCACTGATTGGTTCGTGTTGGAAACCTCACAGTTTTACCCCTCCTAATTGGCCGGGAGCTCAAGCCGTTGTAACAAAGATGTTTTGTTTTGGTCGCTCTCGTAGCAGAATGAACTAGGAATGATTTATTCGCATTGCCAGAAAACGACAGAGCTCAAAATAAATTTAAATTTGTGTTTTATTTTGGGGACGAACGATGTCAGTTTTTAAGATCTCGTGAACGAAATACAGTACGTTCAACTCTTGAATTTAATTGGTGTAGTGGCTGTGAATCTTTCTTTGCAAACGCGGTGAAAACCTACAGCGGGGAAGAGATCGTATCATTATCTTAATTTACATAGCATTTTTTATAAAAAATCCGAAAGCAAATTTATCAATGCCAAGCTCGTAACATTTTTTCTTTAGTGCTGTACGAATTCATCTCGAATTCATTGTGCAATAACACAATACGAGATCCAAGGCGACTTTGAAATCAACGTATCACCGTATAACTTTGTGAAGAATGTTGTCAGAGAATTCTGCTGTGTGGGCGGAAAAAATTACTTGATATGTGGGGGCGATATCGAGTGGGCGAAACAACTTCTTCAAGAGCAAATATGTGATGTGTAGAAGACGATTTTCTTTCACCAGCCGCGTTGTGAAGCATGGCACTGTTGATTGTAAAAAGTCGTCGCTTGAGTTTGCGAAAATAGCATCGCTTCTAAAAAAACATCAACTATCTTTATAGGAAGGACTACTCTTGATGACTTGTAATTGAAAACTTGAAAATGTAACGTACACGGAGTTTATTTAAGTCCTCGAGGGAAAAACAGCCTATCAATGTAAAGAAAATCAGCAATGAAAATAATCGCGCGGCTGACAAAATTTTCATCTGCTAGGATGACAATTCTTCATTTTGGACTCGGTTGTGAACTACGACAATGACAGAATTACTGCAGCTTCTTCCTCGGGTGCTGCTAAAGAGAATAGAGTCCATTCCAATCGTAGAAAACGGGGCTTCAGTCACTTTGTTGGCTGCAATTGCCTCACACGGCTCAAAATTTCCAATATTCTTCATTGATGAAGGATTAAACTTGAGTAACCACGTTAAAACGTCGATGCTGCCCAAAAAAGGATTGTCAAGCTTGGCACAAAAACTTTGGAAAAATAGCATGAGCTCACACAATAGGTCCACCAGCTCAAAAATTCAGTGTGGATGAAATATGATTCAAAGGGAGCTTGAGTGACTATTTCGACAACGAACTCTGGCCCCCTTCATGCCCAGATATCAATCCTATAAATTTGGCCATGTGGCATTCCTTAGAGAAAAATGTTTCCCCTCTATAGAGTATCGGCAAAGCGTATTTGCTTTCAAGCTTGCGTTTCTTCTTCATGACCCCACGCTGCGACGGCACCGTCTGTTTTTCTAATGCATAAATCATCAAGCATTTGAAGGCTGTACGGCGAAAGATGAAGGAATCCGCTTGTACTAAGTCTAGACGTTGCAGAAGAGGCTTGTAAGAAGAGACCGCTGCTGAAGAATTCCTTTTGAAAGTTTGACTAAAGTTTTTTAGAGAACATGTTGATCAAGAAAACGAATTTCGAAGTTATGTTTTGTGGTCAGAGGAAACGCGGATGTAGTCGTTCCATCAAAATGCTTCTCGAGTGAGCGTGAGGGACTAACTTTCACAGGAACAGCAGTCCTATGGTAGAGGACAGAGGAGGATTTATATGGTTGTGGGGAAGCATGCGATTCACGATGTAAAAGGAAGTATTAAAAACTTAGAAGAATATTCTGAAGGATAACTTGAACATGGATACTCCGGAAACCTTCGAGTTCGATGAAGGTAAACATGATTCACAGCGTTCTTTTATTTTTGTTCCTTAAAACCTTTTTTCGTTTGAAGACATTCAAAGTTTTATCATGCAGTCATCTTCCTACTGATAAATTGAGTAATTTTAAATCCTCTTTCATGTGACGTTTGAAATCACATTAAAAAATGTTCTGAAATTGTACGACCAGTAGTTTCCTTTAGCCCCGCCGTAAATGCAGCTCATGGATTCAAAAATGCTAACAAATGTTTAGTGTGACGCACCTCGAAAATAACGCGGGAATGTCGTTTTCCTTAACAAGCCTCAACAAAATAGACCTCGACGCTCGTTTGTATTTTGACGTCATAAGTGGGACGTCTCGAATATTGTTATGTAGAATTTGTGATTCTCTATATGCATACAAAATATGCATACAAACGGCCACCGAGGTTGAGGTCGAGAAGTCTGGCATCGCAAGATTATGCTCGTCAAGGGCTCTCCAGAAATGACTTACGGACCTTTGGCTTTGAAGAGTTGTTTATGAGCTCTCAGAAGGTCACCAGAGGCTGTCCACGACAATATCATCGAGTTATCAGAGTCTCGTCGACAATATTAGCCTCGAGATAAGGGTCCGAGACAATATTAGCCTCGAGATAAGGGTCCGAGATGATGTACAAAATGGCCGCTCTTTCGCCTCTTCTCCACAGGCACGAGAGGGCTCATTTAAAATTATTCCTAAAAATGTTTTAGACATGACCAACAAAAGAACCCGGCAGTAAAAATTGTTACTGATAAAATTAGGTGCTCACTCTATCCTGGTCTTACTTTTTTGGCGGAGCATCTATAGTTCCCTATAATTTTCTTTACCCAAGTATTTTCAGTTATTATTTTACAGCTTTGTCGGCGAAGAAGAAGAGAAATTAGTTGACGATTAGAAAAAATGCAAAGACGAATTTTTGTGAAAGTCAGAGTTAAAAGAATTGCATTTCAGGGGAGTAGTTTTTGTTATCTATGAATATCTTGAGAAATTGCGACATTTTAAGCTCTACTGTGTATTGTAAAACGAATATAATTCTCGATACTTGTGTTATACCTCTGCTACCCATTGTACATAGATTTTGTACCATGTGTGGTAAAGAACAACTGATACGCCGAATAGAGGTTCAGAAGTTGATGATAAATAAATGATAAAACGTGACAGCATTTCTCGTTTCTTACGTACAGTACAGCAACTTCTGAAATATATTTGAACCTCTGCTTCCTATTTTACATAGATTTTGTTGCATGTGTGGTAAAGAACAATTAATACACAGAATAAACGTTCAATTCTCTCTCTCATGAGGTCAAAATAACACCAGTTTGGAAATGAAAATCAAGTTTATGCCCTCGTGCAGTAGTGGAAAACTCGACTAACGGAAGCCGGCGACCGGACAGCGCTTTCTGCTGTCGTAGATGATGTCGACTTCTACAAAAAAGTCAAAAAGATTCATGAGGCAGCTACATTTTTCTACGAATAGATGCTGGGTCTCGGTTCTCTGGTTATGAGATTGTTGATATTTTGTAATCCTGACTTTCATTAATCTTCCCACTGTTTTACTGATGGCTGATGTTAGGCTCATCGGTGTTAAGATATTAGGAGCTTATTTGTTCGCTTTTTCGAAAATGAAAAGGATATTGCTCGGCTCCAACCCTGCAGAACTATCTCAGTTGCGAGTGATTGATTGAAGATGTCCACAAGACTTCGCTGATCACTTGAGCACTTATTTTTGAGTACTCGAGGCGCTAAGCCTGCTGGTCCGGTCGATTTGTAAGGGTTTAGGAGGTTGAGCTGTTTTACTAAATATTCCAACATGTACGCGTTTTCTGCAAGGATTTTTTGGATACAAGGCTTGTGATCGAAGAATTTTAGTTGAATCTTATTGTGTGATACTGATGTGACGTAAGCATTTTGAACGTTGGCTTTAGTTTCGTTGTTCGTTTGAATTGAATCGTCAAAGTCGATTGATAGTCCAATAGTGTATTTTTTCACTCGCCTAACGTGAACGTATTTGTAAAGGCTTTTTAGGTTGGATTTTAATTGCGCTGCAATCGCGACTTGCATATTTCTTCATGCACTTCTTACAATTTGCTTCACGGTCCTGTAGGAGCGAATGTTCAAGACGATGAGCTTCAGTTTGGTCTCTTTTGAGTGTACGGAAAGGCTGTTGTCTGCTGTAAATGAGACGTCTAATTTCTTGCGATAACCAAGGAAGTTTTGGGAACGGTTTCAGTCGTTCATGGGGACATGATCTTCAGAAGCCGTCGTAATTATTCCCTTTAAGATCACGTAACATTATTGAGCGCATTTATTCCTCAGCATTTCTTCAAAGTCAAACCTGCTAAGTTCCTTTATCATTAAATCGAAGTTCTCCCGTGAGTAATCAAGGATGCTTTCACGTCATGCACAAGTATTAGAGCCATGAACTAGAAGGGCTCGTATTCAGGGGAGTGCTTGAGCTTGGTCAGGGGCAGGTCTGACCAGATAAACATCAGGTTCTCTGCAGCCCTCCACCAGCCTGTTGCATTTCCTGCTGCATTTACGGCCGAGGATGAGACCAGCTTTGCTGAACAGCTGTTCACGCGACGGGCTGCTGGGGAACGCGCCAGGGATTTATTTAGATTTGTAAGACTAAAATTGTAAATTTTTTAAATATGGGGAGTCAATTTTTTATGCTGACATTCTTTATATTCTGGGGCTGCCTACGATGTTTTTGGTTAATGTTTCACCGCTTCAGGGTGATCGTCACGTAGTGCCGACTTGTTTTTTTATCGGATTTGCTGTTCGATTGACTCTACGTTGCTATTTCTGAACTCGCTTGGTCGTCGTAGCTCGATTCCGTAAAAATGTTCATGGCATACGACAATGCTTGCTTTGATTATACCTGCCTTGAATTCAATATAATTATTTGATTTACTCTTCAGTATTTTCTACGTATTATTGTCCTTAGTTTGAGTCAGGTTTACGCTTAGCATACGGTCCTAAAGGATGCCCTAGAAGTCATAGAACTTTTTCGGGCCCCAAGTAGCTATGTATAAAACTGTTCATTGTAATAGTATAAGAAATCCATGTCTGTAATATCTTTAAATGCTTCAAATTATGTAACACTTGTGGTGATAAATTGTTTAAAATTGTTTCAAATTCTTTTAGCCTTATTAACGACGTCCGCAACACCAGCTGGAGCTTCCTGGTGTCCCAATTACAGACAGTTGTTTCATCTCCATAAGCAAAATAACTAATTTTTACATAAATTGCATGCTTTTAAAGGTTTTAATTTCTCTACAGAAGTGCCCTTTAATCTACGATGGTTCACTTACGTACATTAATATGGTGGTATGAGAGGAATTTTAATTCTGTTTTGTGGAAGCTACAGGTGTTTTTCACACATATTCCACAGATACTCGACAGGTATTCCTATTCCATTGGTATTCCTCCGGTATTCCACAGGTATTCAACACAAAACGACAGGTATTACACAGGTAGTAGAAACTACAGGTATTTTCCACAGGTATTCCTCTAGTATTCCACAGGTATTCCACACAAAACGATAGGTATTACACAGGTAGTATTTAGAAGCCACAGGTATTTCCCAAAGGCATTCCACAGGTATTCCACAGGTATTCCACAGGTATTCCACATGTATGCAACCGGAAGCTTCAGATATTATATTTCAGGGCTCCATGGTGTAGTGGTTAGCATGATGGCCTCACAGCCGAAAGGACCCGGGTTCGAGCCTTGGCTCAGGGGAGGTTTTTCACGTGACTGCGGAGTACTTCCCTTGGAAAAGGAAGCTTAAACCACTTCCAATCTACGAGGTTCAATTGTAAAAAAAATCATAGGTCAATACGACGAGATACTCTCGTGGCTGGACACCTACACACGGTTTCTCCTCGAGGGCTAAAAACAAGAAGCAAGAGCCCAATTAATCGCAAGTCGAACACCTCGATCGTTAATGAAAGTTAGATCGAAGGAGCAATTAAGACCCAGCTGTGCTGGCCACGCCTCTTATTGCGCAGGGAGACTGCAACAAAAGCGAGCGAATGAAGCGCTCGGATGATCGTGACTGCATTGAGGCCTGCGCCGGTGCGAGGCGTCGCTGAAAATTGAATCGATGTTCGTGATAGAAGCGACGCGCCACAATGGGGCAGAAATGGGAAGGCACTTTCCTCTCAACAGCTTTATTGCGATGAGCGTAAATACGCATCTTATATGTGTGGATAGTGCGAAGGACTGTTCAGTTGGACTAGTGACTGTTCACTTGACGATTTGGAGATGTGAATGGAGTGAATCAATGTAGCTCGACGTGAAGGGTGTGAGTGAAGGTAGCTCGATGTGAAGGGTGTGAGTGAAGGTAGCTCGATGTGAAGGGTGTGAATGAAGGTAGCTCGATGTGAAGGGTGTGAATGAAGGTAGCTCGATGTGAAGGGTGTGAATGAAGGTAGCTCGATGTGAAGGGTTTGAATGAAGGTAGCTCGATGAAGTGAGCAGAGCGGTCTTAATCGACAAGCTTGAGCATTGTTCTGAATATTGGTGAAAGTGACTCTATTACTCACGTTTCTGAATTTTGAACTCAAGTGGTTCACGTTAAATAGTAATTGAGGTATAGTTATACAATCCTTTTATGATGATACTTTATAAACTTGCCATGCGTGCATGCCACTTAGGCTTATGTAGCGCATGCCACTTATGCTTTTGCAGCACATGCCACTTACACTTTTGCAGCGCATGCTACTTACGTTTTGGTAGCGCATGTCACTTACGCTTTTGTAGCGCATGCCACTTACGCTTTTGTAGCGCATGCCACTTACACTTTCGTAGCGCATGCCAGTTATGCTTTTTTAGCGCATACCACTTACGCTTTTGTAGCGCATGCCACTTACGCTTTTTTAGCATACTTCAGGCGAGGAGTACATTGCAGACAGCGTCAAAAGAGCGAAACGTTGTGACATCCTCATAATTCTTTTTGTACCCGCTACTCTCGATGATCCCGTAACCCCCACTCACTCGTAATAGTAAATTCGATCAAATGAAGGTCACTAATTGGTTTCGACAGATTTGTTTAAGCAACTCGGTGGAGGCTCTAGAGCTCGAGATTTTTCTTTGTTAGGTAGGCCATTTTTCGGTCATTGTCGATTTTGTTCAAATTTGCCATCTTGTTCGAACACAGTTACTGATTTCTCGAGGTAAACATTTAATGCCTCATCAGTCCAACGCACGAGCGGTGAGGTGAGAACTATAGATAGTATTCTTATGAGCGAAACAAATCGTACTACTTTATTCTGACTGTGTAAGAATATTTGATACTTGTTGATGAATTACGGTCAGGTATGGGCGAATAAACATTGTTAAACCACATATATGCTTGGCGAGCATTCGTTTGTTTTGATAGTTCTCTATAAACCTACACAGAGCAGCTCAGCATTTTTTCCTTAGATGATCTTTTTCGAACGTCTTTTTTGCAACTTTGCTTGTGAAATTGGTCCCTTATATTTTCTTGTGGATTAAAAGTACGTATAGTTCGTACAATCGATTTGAATTGATTCGTTTATCTTCCAAATGAGAATAATTTGAAATTAGTTCACCCTTGCTTTATGTTCCACATATGCTCTCAGTCATTGGATACAATTTATTTTTATTCTGTTTACATTGACAGTAGTGCATGGTTCTTTATTCTGTGAATGAGTTATCGAGCTGTTGTTTAATCATGGCCGAGCATAGTGAGTGTAACGTCATTTGTTGGGTCAGACTTCAAATGTTACCTCAAACTCCCAACCTTCCCTCAGACCCCCAACCCTCCCCCAGACTCCCAACCCTCCCCCAGACTCCCAACCCTCCCTCAGACTCCCA
>VOMN01131522.1:0-18291 GCA_014899125.1 Orchestia grillus | reverse complement strand
GAAGGGAGCCAGCTCCAAGGGGGAGCTGGAGAAGGGAGCCAGCTCCAAGTGGGGGCTGGAGAAGGGAGCCAGCTCCAAGTGGGGGCTGGAGAAGGGACCAAGACTCAGCACCCCTCGAGCAGAACTCACTTGATGTGCACAGGGGTGGCGGGATCAGGCTTGGGGGGCTCCTGCCACGCCTGGGTGATGAGGTTCTTCAGGAAGATGACGGCAGCCTGCCGCTCTGCCGTGTCCAGCTCTGACGACATCACCAGCTGCAGCAGCGCCGGCCCAAAGCCAGCAATTTTGCGAATCTGCCCAAGTGAGGAAGGGCTGTATTCAAGCTGACCTTCTCCAATGGAAGTATGTCCATAACATGTGGTCAAGCTAAACTTTTCAGATGTGAGTTGCACCTAGAGACTCTGGTCTAATTCAATTTTTCTAATGGAAGTTACGTTCAGAAATTGGGGTCTAACTAGACTTCTCTTGTGATAGTCACGTCATTCAACACAACATTTCAGCACAACAAACAACATAGGTGAAGTTTGTTTGTAGTCTACCTCACACATTGAGTGTTTGCATTTTCCATGAATTTAGAGCACTATTATTTCCATTGGTGAATTGGTACAAGGCTCTCTGGCATAGCAGAGGCCATCTCAAAAGGGAACAAAACACAGGACCACTCAACACCAACTGTACAGAGCACACATAGAATTATACACAAGTGTGTTCCCACTAAAGATCCCCAATGCTTAACAAAAGCAAATAAAGATGGAAGAGGAAAGAAAGATGAAGAAGAATCAGCAAAGAAGGCATGAAAATCAAAAAAAATAAAGTGGGCACAAAAGACAGAAGTGCTGAAGGCCTTTCTACAGCTAAGGTATCCTAACAGCTTCCTTGTGAAAATGAGAGTCCTCATAGCACAGAACAAACAAACTTAACCCTATTATTACTCATCATGTGGCCCTTCTGTTTTATTCTGAAAACAACACTGCATTATATGCAGGATAATTCTTGAAAATCCACTTTCATCACGGTAGTAAGGATTACAACAGGAGAACATTAATCAAGTAAAATCAACTGCACAAAGGCACAGACACCATGGTTATGTTGCGTAACAAACAAATGCTTACACCAACTCTACATTCTTTTAATCAACAGAATACAATACAAGAAAACACAGGCTGGAGATGATTGCCCTAAATTAACAAGACTAATGTCAAAGTGTACTTCAAGATTCAAAAACTCCTAATTGGCAGTCAGATATTCACAAACTAGACTGAAAATCTTGAGATTACCATCAACTGTTAGCTGCCGACCTGACGGCCTCCCATGAACCCAGTCTTTATATATACAAGGTGGCGCATAAGTAATTCACCCTTTCAAAAAATTAATAAAGAAAAAAGCATACACTGGGTATTAGTAGACATGATACAATTTTTTAAACGGGTGCGTTACTTGTGCGCCACCCTGTACTAGGCCCAGAATGGGTGCCATGTAAACATTTCATGTTATAAACACTGTCATCAATTCCCACAATAACACCCTGTCTGTTGCAACACAGGCATCAGCAATCGATAAGCTTTAGAACTTAGAAGATTCACATGGGTGTCTCTTAACCCGTCTACTTTAGGTTTTGACCGCAACTTCTATATCTTCAATATTTCAACAGGAAAACAAAATTGAAAAGGAAACCAAAACAAAAAAGAAATAACAAATAAGGAGTAAAATTCAAAAGGAGTAGAGTATACAAAAAAGACAGAAGTCCCGAAGGCTTATCTACAGCTGAGGTAACCCAACAGTGCCCCCTGGGGATGCCAGTCCCCACAGCATACGACAGACAAGCCTAACTTGCCTAACCCTACTGCCTGTCCATCTCTAGAAGGAATTAAAAACCAAATTAACAGAACTAAGAATAAAAAAATGTTCTCTAACTCAGCTTGGAACAAACCCTCCAGTACACAAAAGAATTTTTGTACCGATTATCAATTAAGCATTAATAGTGTAAAGTCATCATTTGTATTCAGCATGGAATTGGTTCCAGCAAATGACCACCATCTTCTCATTCACTTCTTTTAACACATTCTATTGGCTTTCTTACACAAAAATTCTTGTGATATTTGATGTTTGCTTTAGTTGACAAAACTATGTGTGGGACAACTGTAGACCAGTTGTTTGCTGGAATGATCAAGAGGTGTAGGTGGAGACAACTGTAGACCAGTTGTTTGCTGGAATGATCAAGGTGTAGGTGGTGACAACTGTAGACCAGTTGTTTGCTGGAATGATCAAGATGTAGGAGAGGAAAACTGTAGAGCAGTTGTTAGCTAAAATAATCTAGAGTGTAATAAGGATGACTGTAGAAGTATCTATTTGTTAGACATTTATGGCACACTATGCAAGAAAAAACTAAGGTATTTGGCATTACACATTTTCCAAAGATAAAACTAATATACTCTGTACTTTTCTCTAATTTTACTTTCATTCAAAGTTAGTCAGCTCCATTAGTCTAAAAAATGAGGCCTATTTAGATAAGATGCACCATTTATATCTAGAAAATATAACTTAGTTACATTGGTTTCATAGTCATAAGGCATAAAACATAAATGTGGTCTACTTCACCTTCCACTAGAGAGTAATTTTAGCCCAAATAATGGTTCCCTAGAATAATGATTTCTGATAAAGTGAGTCCATAAATCTGCATAAGCTTCACTTAGCAATTGAAGCTTTCCTTGAGGTGTACTGCTGCATTTTTGAAGCTTTCTCTAAAAAACTCTTGGAAAGTAGGGAGATGAAAAAATATTATAGTCTTTAATGTGTGATGAAGAATTTAGGTAGTTGAGCCATTTAGGAAATTAGTGTTATTCCAAAATATGCCACTCCTAAATAAACTTGATGAAAATTTCCTCTTTTGTCAAGGTCTTGGTGCAAACCCAAAAAACTGCATCTATCACAGCGCCCCTCACCTCTACAGTAACGTCAATGAATCATTGCAATGAAGCTCTGGGGTCATAAATGTGAGGTCCAGCCAATGAAAAACTGAGCCCAAGGCCAACATTCTGCTGCTAATTTCTAAAATTAAACCCTGCACCTTTGGGCTTCTCAAATACAAGCTCAAATTTTCCAGCCAATGTATAAACATGAACATGTTCAAAGACTTTTTTACTAAGAGCTCAAGTGTGTTTCTAATTATTTCCAGACTATTTTAGAAGAAAACAGCTCACACTGCACATTTTCAAACATCACTCATCTTTCTTGGGTCAAGAGTTTATAGTGTGGGAAAAATAGATACATACTTCAATATACAAATTTTGCCCTATTTGTTCATTTCAATATAACTGATGATAGATGAGTGATGCATACTAATTACTTGGTAGTAATGTTGACCCTAAAAGACCTGGTATGATTCCCAAGTCTCAAGTGAAGTCAAGTTAGTTCAACCTACACTAGTTCAATATTTCTGCAACAGGTTTACAATTACTTAATACCATCAACAAACAATGTGATGAAGAGTATCAAGTTTACAGTTACTTATATCATTGAAGAATAAATTTGATACATAAAACACACACTTAAGTTAACCCAACCATGCTTTTCTCATTCACACATGCGCAAAGCAAAATAAATGGGTTAGTTTACTGCAAGCAAGTTCAGGCTGTAAAGGGCTGTTGTAACTGGAAATCACAATGATTCTGCATAAACAAGTTTATGGCCCTCAACATGGTATTGCCTACAACCCAAATTAAGGTTGCATTTCTTCTCGTAACGCAAGAATTAAACGTAGAATACTTTCTGCTATCCTCATGCATTATACTACATTCTTTAAGAATGGTTGAGTCTTCTAAAGCAGGTTCAATTACTCTAAAATGCTATGAATTACTCGTCGAGCATACGGAAAGAATTCATCATTTCGTGCTCGAACCTTCCAAACAGTCGCGCATTTCCACGCCTTCATGCCCATCAAAATACTCTTGTTCCATTATAAGCAGAATTATGTTCATTCTAAAACAGAATATGCGAGTTATATAGACAAATTTTTGACGTAAACTTAAACCGCCCTTGAAAATGACCCGAGTCAATGCCCAAATGTACATAACTTGATGGCGGCAATGTGAGTTACAAGTCCTGTCAAAATTTACCTTTGTTAGTTCTTCTTCGGCCTCTTTTCTTCTATTGGGATCAATAGTGGCCTTCAATAATTCTCTTAACTTATGGAAATCCATTTTTATAACCTAAAAGCCAAAATATAAAATTTATAGCACGCTCCGCAGAGAGTCAACAACAACACGTGAACGAGAAACTCCACTTCAACAGCACAGTGACATTATTGGAACCATCTGCACATATAAAACGCAAGACAATTTTTTTCAATATGATTGACAGCAACTATGTTTTTTAGTCAGCTTGCTAAACAATAATTTATTGATTTTTTAGTTTCGACTATTAATTGATAGAATAATTATATATTTAATTTTTTCATAACATTCAATACAATTTCTGAAAAAATTGAGCCGGTGTAGAAACAGTCGAAATCAAAGTTGTATCTGATTGAAAAAGTGCTACTCGACCGGTAAATTTTCATTTCATTTAATATGAATCAGAAGCTGCTCTATAAAAACTACATTTGATAATCAACAGGTGTCAATGAGTAAAAATTGCATTTACTTCGCTGCAATAAGTTTAAAGAGCTTTTGCCGAGGACCTCCCCGTTCATGAACCAGAAATTTGATATAATGAAGAAATGAGGGTTATTAGTTATACATAATTTTGAAATACTTTCACTGATCAAAATGTGCGTAAATACAGTATTTGCTGAGAGCAATGCACCTGATAATTTTCATATGAATCATTGCTGCTCTGATAGGGCAGCTGTTTCCAATCCATATATATATTCGACATATTTTCCCGACAAGAATAATATGTCTAGCCAAATGGCCTGCAAGTATCGCTTGCAACTCTATTAGTTTTTTGTATATTAATACTTCTAATTGTGTTATAGACTATGGCTTCAAATGCCATGTTAATAATTCAAGCAAGTGCGTCTTAGAGAAATTTTGAAACCTTTGAAATCACTATTTCCATAGGGGCTCACATGATAACTTTTGCATTAGATAATTAGCAATACATCTTCAATTGTTTTATATGTCATTTTAAATTTTAAATCAAATACTTTGCTGTCAAAATATTCCTCATTTGCTTCATTTCTGTTGAGATGAAGCTTTCATTATATTTGTAATGATTCTGCTAAAAAAATTCCATTGATTTTATACTCTTATACGTAAGTTAGCTTAAGTCTATTTAAATATCCACGTAAGACTAGGTCCAAAGCTCAAAGTAAGGCGGTTCAAATGTTATGTCGTTTTGGAGGCTATTTAGTTATTTTTATCAATTTCTAATTCAATTAGTAACGAAAATTACTCGGCCGTACATGTCGTTCAAACATTTGTGAAATAGAATGGTCATTTCTTTCAGTTTATCGTCGATGCTGCATCGAGCATTGGTTAATAAACTTGATGGTCCCATAGCTGAGGAGCAAGGGTTCGACTCCCAGCTCTGGCAACTGATTTTCACGGAACCACGGAGTGCTTCCCTTCTACAAGAAAGCTCAAACCTCATATCCCTCATGGGTCAGTATGTATAAGGCATTAAAACCCTAACTGTAAACCAGGTTTCATTAAGAATGGTACCCATATTAAAAGGCATACATGTGTCGAACACTAAATATATGTATTCACAAAAATAGGCTTCAGTAAATTATAGAACTGTAGGACAAGTCAACTCATCCAAAATATGTTACTCTGTTTATATTTGCATTGTTAGATATGCATTAATTCCTTTATGACTTAATTTATATGTTGAAGTGTTCGTAACATAAAATAAACATTCAAATATTTAGAACATTTTGGAAATGATTGCGTTTTCTGAGTCGGAAGTGAGGCACTCAGTGACCGCTTAACATTATCATTTTATATGTATATTATTGAGTCTGCACCACGTTTCACTAGCTATACGCGCGGGGAAAAATAAAGTAAGAAAAGCGGCTTTATTTTAATTTTTTGTTATAAAATACAACAGGTTGGTTTACCCATACCTTCAATGCTTGATTATTGACAAAACCCGTGATTGCAGCGGAAAACGTAAGGTTGAAACTTATAAAGACCAACTTGTTTTTCGAAATAACAAAATATTACGCAAGAAGTCGTCTATATTATACGTACATTAGTGCATGTTCACCATGTTTTTTTTTAAAGCAACGATGAGAAATTAAAACTAAACAATATTATTTTTAACGACTTTTATGAATCGCATTGGTCACTACGAGGTTAAACTTCCTTTTAAGGAAACACTCCGAAACTCCCAGAAAATGCGGCTGTCACAAGCCGGTGACATGGGACGCTCTTCCTAGGAGCGCACCGCGCTGTCCACTGCGGCGCGGAGCCACAGATCAATTAAATAAGTATGTACGTGATCTGTGGCAGCACTTCTTTGCCATGGGAAACACCCCCAGCAGTAACCTCGACCACCATACGCCTCCCTGCGTTCAAGTTCACTCAACTTTAAAACATTATATTGTCACAATCGTTACATCAGTTAAAAATACAGATATAGATGTCTCAGTACTATATGAATGGACATTTTCAAATATAAATAATTGTGGGAACGAACGAGTCCTCGGACTTTTAGGGCATCCCATAAAAAACTTAAAGCTCAGTGCTGCTGAACCGTTATCTGCATACTTTTCAATGCAGCGAATTCAGACACCTAGGCGTGTTTATTTACTTGTTCTATTACGATGGGAGGAAATTTTTTAATCGTTTTTCTTCAATGATGTATGCAATTTACGATAAGGAATGCAATTGAGGTAATTTTCGTTATAAGATTGGTACATAAATTTTACAACATTTTCTTCCACAATACCAGGCTTTAGAAAACAAAGATTGTATAATAGACTTGCATAAATATTTCCTTACACAGAAGAGTCCCACCATACAATGACATTTGAATCGCTCACCTCATATATAATACTAATGAAATATTTTTAATTGTTACTTATTCACTTCTCGACTATTCTGTTTGCCTCAAGTGTGAACAAATATCGCACATCTCGAAAATTATTTACTCGTGATTAGTGTTTTTCAATTGAACACTTTTTGCTCACTCGTTGGTTATTTATAAACAGGTAGAAATATTGCCCAAAGAATTTCCTATGGCTACAACGCGAAATATCTTAAACTCAATTCTGAAATGAGAGCGATTCTTATTCCCAGCCTATATCGAGGTATTTTAACTTCGCATCCTACGTCAGGTCTATGAACTCAGACCTGTCGTGGAACAGACTCAAGGCATCATCCTGCGCTATATTCTACAAAATACATAAAATATAAAGAATCTTTATTACATCACAGATAAAAAAAAAACAGATTGGTTTTTAAATATCTTATTATCATTGACAGAACACGCGAGTGCGTAGGGAATAGCACAGCTCAAGCTTTTTCCCCTAAATCAGTGTCACCTCAAAAACCAAATTGTCGTACGGAGGTGAGCAAGAGATGGTATCACAGGGAAAGCCAGTTCGACACAGAACATAACCTCATGCTTCAGAAAGCAACACAATCTATGCTAGTTTATCATACATCGTTTTTTCTATGTTTGTACCAAGAAGTTCTTCATTGCATCACTGCCACTCAAGTTCACTATCTCCACCAAGCCCTGCAAGCTAGGTAGCTCTCATCCGAATCTACTTCGGCACTATCTGTCACTCCACCGAACTTCTCTAAGCGTCTCTTAAACTAAATTCGTTACGACTTCTACATCTCATTCACACCTACTAAACTCATTGACCCAACGGTAAAACGTGTTGTAATAAGTAAAGGTTCTTTTTTTGACAAAATGGTGAAACGTTTTCCCGCTCCACTGCCACACTCCTTATCCATCTCAGCTTTCACTCACTTCAGAACCTACTTCATAGAACGTTTCTTTTAACTATTCCAGCGTAAAAACATATTACGATTTGCGTATTTCTTTATTTGCTCAATCCATCCATACCTTTTTTCCTTCGCTCAAATTCTTTCACAGGCTGGCTTTTCGTTGGAAGCGAGCGGCGAGTGGCGAGCTGAGACGCTTGTGTTATGTGGCGCTGTCGTGGCGCCCGCCCCACGCTGACGTTGCGACATCTCCCGACCTTGTCACCCCGTCGTCCGATCCTCGGTTGTGGATAGATAAGAAAAAACATGCGTAGATAAGATACAAACTTATGGGCCGCAATAAACGCCCCAGCAGATGTCGACCCCTGATCTCAAGTTCAAGTTTAAAAGGAAGAAATGTTATGTATAGTAACTACTATTATTATTATCTGGATTCGAGACTCCTTCTTAGAGTAAAAACTTTACGGCTTTTAAATTATCACTGTAGAGCAGTGCAGGCACAGGGTCCGTATAACTTACTATTAAATGTCACCTAGAAATATGAACATAAACAAATAAGAAAGTTTCATTAAGTTAGAAATTGAACTGAAGGATCAGTAAGTGGATTCTGACCCCTTGATTGCGCGGACCGCGAACCGCGGAGCCGTAATATTAATTAAGGCTAAAGATTTTTTCTTTAGAAAAATTTCTATTGCCGTGGACAGGCAACACATTTCCTGCAGCTCAAACCGCAAGGACGATAATTCGAATCGATTTTTCTGAAAAAATGAAACTTCTACACAAATTTAAAAGCAGGTAATCTATTCCTCCACATGGAGCATAAGATCGTCATCTTTGCATTTCTCAAAGATTTCCTGCGCTTTGATTGTTTTCTTTGATCTTGTTTAAGGACAATTGACCTCCGATGGTCTGCAGCGACGTACTGTTGATGTTTTGACAAGGAGAAAGAAGGCGGGGGGGATTTTTTGCGTAAAGGGAGCTCTTCCAAGTAGTGGTCCTCTGCGAGTTGCATTTGAAGAGATCGCACTTGGATTGCGAATACTCACGTCACGTTCACTTCAAACAGGATATTTACCGTATAATATCTACTGTTAGTATTAAAATTTTTGGTAATAAATTTCCTCATCGCAGGCCTTAGGAGTGTCTTCAAATTCCGGACAAAATGCAATTTGAGAAGTTTCTGCGTTTATGAACCTTTATTAATTCCAATACGTTTTACCGTTGGGTTTTCAATGCCATACAACTACTGGCGTAGTGAGGGATGTGAGGAATGTGTGGTTTAAGCTTTTTTCCCAAGGGAAGTACTCCCTGGTTGCGTGAAATTCCTTGTCTGAGACAATCGTAGTAGCGTGGCGAAAAGTGACGAAGTCTCACTAAAAAACATAACAGAAAACCATCAGCAGCGTTGCCATAAACGATGAAAATTCTTTCTAACTTGGATCCTTGTTATGGAAATACATAAAAATCCTTTGGCACGCTGAGAAAAGTCTTGTGGGCACGAGAAATTGCAACAGCCAACCACCGGTATTGGTCGGTTCCTCTCCATATTCTTGCAGTTCTTGATACACAGCGTAAGGCAACACTACCATCGCAGTCATGCGGCGCTGTTCGTGCAGCACGGGGAACTGTTCCTTTGTAGCACGCGGGAGGTCATGCCGCCGCCATCTTTTTTTTCCTCTTTGCCCCCACCCCCCTCCCTCTACTCCCTCTCTCGCTCTCGTTCTAAGCGTTCAAGTTGGAAGTAGCGATCTAGTTATCAACGAAGGTTGTGAAGACAACGCTTCTTAAATATGTAGCTACAGGAGGCGTTGGCAAGGACCAAAGGTACAGACAGGTACTGGCTATATGGCCTCTTTTGATTAGACTGCACCTGCGCATGGTTAAATAAATGCATATCAATTGCAAAATAATCCGGTCGGTGTACGGTTGATAATGGCTCTGGAAAGCAAGCAGTAACACTGCTGGTCACTTGACCTCAGCTACTGGTGCTACGGGGCTGCTCTTTTTTTTGTGTTGCGCTCTCGGCAATTTTTAAATGCCTCGCGGGTCCAGGAACTGTAAACAGGTTAAAAAAACATGGTGGCTCTAGGACACATGCTCATATACGGGTGTTCGATAACTAATGGTACACACTTAGACAGTAAATAAGATAACCCAAAGGAGGAACTTTTCAAGGTTGGGTAAAATTCAAACAAACATTCATCGTTTTGCAGATATTGAATCTCATGGTCGCGAAATGTCTAATTTTGGTGGTAGCAGTCTCTTGAGTCGTGGGTGATGGAAGCTCATATGATTTACATCTCTTTAATTACGGAGGAGTTACACTAAGAGTCGCTATAGTGTCTGCCCGCCACGCCAATGCAGGTCTGGCACCGACCGACGCAGAAGCCATTCCCGGATAAATGCAACGAAAATTACGATATTCGATACCACTACAACTGTGATGAAAGGAGGGTGGAGCTCGCGGGGACTAGGCAAGCAAGCGCGAGTCATATTTTGAAATTATTGAGCTACAGAAATGAGTGCAATTACTTCGCCCGTCTGCGGTGCAGCGGCTGGGTGAGCACGACCGCTGTTTGTCGCACCTTTATTAATTCCAACACGTTTTACCGTTGGGTTTTTAATGCCTTACAACTACTGGCGTGGTGAGGGATGTGGGGAATGTGTGGTTTAAACTTCCTTTTCCAAGGGAAGTACTCCCTGCTTACGTGAAAATGCCTTCGACTGAGCCGAGATTTGAACCAGGGTCCTCTCGGTTACGAGGCCAGCACGCTAGCAGTACGCCATGGAGCCCACTGAAGCAAAAATCGCAGGCGGTGACCGTGCACCTCCCTGTACCCGAGTACTGAAATTTGTTTGTATTTGAGACAGGAGTACTGCAGCTCAACCGGCTGTGGGCTTGCCTCTGTGACCCGGGACCTGCATGGGCCCTCCCTACGTCAGCTCTCATTGGTGGGAATGGACATGGCTATTTCACCTTAGATTCTGTTCATTTCCTACGACACGACATTCTGGGTCCTGGCCACGACACCTCCGCATGTGATGTAACCGCAGCCTTACTGCGGGGTAAAATTACAACCTCAGCTGTACAGCTGAGGTAACCCAACAGTGCCCCTTGGGGACACCAGTCCCCACAGCATACGACTAACCTAACTCACCTAACCTACTGGCTATGAAATATCCCATGCTGTCTGAGGGGCACGGTAATTAACCTGTTAATGGGTATTGACGTCATATGATGTCCGCGTGGTCGTTGCATTCACACGGTCGCTCTCGATTACACAGACCGTGTGAATGCAACACTGGCCACCTGGGCGGTGACCGTTAACAGGTTAAAATAGTTTCTGAAATTAGCATGAAAGTTGATCCGCCTCCCCATTTGCTTTTGTTATCCGTAAAATTTATCGTTTTCTTCTACTCAAGAAACAAAGAGTTAATTATAATGGGCGACTGCGGTTTTTTTCAAGCTTGATTCGTATTCTATGAACGTCAGACATATAGAAAAAAATAACCTTTATTGATTCCAACACGTTTTACCGTTAGGTTTTCAGTGCCTTACAACTACTGGCGTGGTGAAAGGTGCAAGGAATGTGTGGTTTAAGCTTCCTTTTCGAAGGAAAGTACTCCTAGGATACGTAAAAAGCGTAGAATGATGGCATAAAGAGAACAATACTGAAACTGGAAAACTAGAATACTGGAACTACAAGAAAACAATACTGGAATTAAAATAAAACAATACTGGCTCTACAAGAGTGCAATACTGGAACTACAAGCGAATACTGGAACTACAAAGAACCAATACTACGACTATAAGGGAACGATAATGGAACTGCCAGAGAACAATACTGGAACTACAAGGGAACAATACAGAAATCAAATGCTTCATCTCTGTTACTCCAATATTTTCTTTCATTACAGCAATACTTTATTCTATTACTAATTACTATTGGTACTCTAAATTGAGATGTACAATTTTCTAGGTGCCTCGCCTAATAACAAATATTTTACGTATGCAAGTATTTTAAATGAATGATATATACAATAAACGTTGCACGTTCATATACAAGTCAATACATATATATATGTTATATATGCATTTATATTCTGCATATGGTAATATAGACCGCAGCGCTCCCGTATATCGAGCCATGTAGCGCCAAAAGAACCATTCACTTATACGTCATATCCACATACATATATGTACATATACATACAAGGGTTATTCAAACACATTTTAAAACCTACTAATCCATCATCTCTTAAATATTCTATTTGTACCTTTAAGAATTAAAAAAACCCATCACCAGTTCCTGAAGGCTTTATATCGGTGATCCAGGGATCAAAGTCCCTGTAGTCGGAGCATTAACTCGATCACACCGCACTTACGACTTGATAACCTCTCCTGTATGGGGATCCGTGCGTAGTACAGGCAAAGGTACCAATGTAGGAACGCGTCCCCTTACGCATTTCACAAAAACAAAACCTTTAATAATTCCAACACGTTTTACAGTTGGGTTTTCAATGCCTTACAACTACTGGCGTGGTGAGGGATGTGAGGAATGTGTGGTTTAAACTTCCTTTTCCAAGGGAAGTACTCCCTGCTTACGCGAAAATGCCTTCGACTGAGCCGAGATTTGAACCAGGGTTCTCTCGGTTACGAGGCCAGCACGCTAGCAGAACGCCAAGTCATAAGTAGTCTTGAGAAATAAATGTACGCATATACGCTTTCCCAGCGCCGAGAACAATGGTTACTTACGCAACTCACCTTCCTTTATCCAGTAAGAAGTATAGATGGCAGGGTTACAGGGACTCGTACTGTATCGCGCCGGAAGAAAAGGGACCATTTAGTGTGGACTGTAGGGAACGAGGGATTTGGGCACGGGATGTATTCCCGCCCAGGATTCCTAACGTACATAAACACTAAGTTAAGAATGAAGAACAAGAAACAACAAGAGAGAGAGAGGATAGGAGTGAAAATGGAAAGAAGCAAAGTGGGCTCGAAAAGCAGAAGTCCCGAAAGCCTTTCTATAGCCAAGGCAACCTAACAGAGCCCCTCTGGGAATGTCTGTCAGTGAGCATAGTTTTAATTTTAACACTAACGTCTCGCTATGTATTTTCAAAAGCCGTGTATCTTACATCTTCATGTTGGGTTTATTCCAAAATTTTGTAATACGTACATGAAATTCGCGTAATTTTGAAATTAATTTACCAATTCCAATCAACAAGCGTGAGAAACTACGATTGCAACATCAGCATCTGCGTCCCCTGTTCAAAGGATATGCAAACATTTCAAAAATATCTTTCTAAAATTATATTTTGACATAAAAACAAAAAGTAACGGACATACAACAAACTTTACAGACAGCACGGAACTTAAAATATACAAATATACAAATCTTGCACTGACACGCGCTAGTGTAATTCATGGAAAGTTGAAAATTAGTCTTGACGAATCGCTCACGGACAATCATTATTTAAAATCAAATTAACGAAGCCTTCGACATTTTGAAGACCATACAAACAGAGATGACACAAAAATCAGAGCTTCGACTAAGTTAGCACAAAATGTGACGAAACCTTAAAAGCATAAAAATTAGTATGACAATCCGTAACTAGAATTTAATGAAAATAGATCACTGAAAAAAAACGATCACCTGATTCGAAACGTGATGTCAGTCCCGAAGTGTAACGTAGAATTCTTTGGGAACATTTACAGATATACGTTACTAAATGGACGTACAGGAAATGAAATAATTGCATCGAATTTAATCCTGCAAAAGTTACAGAAACAGTCATTTGAGAAAGTGGAACACCACCAACTTGTACAAAAATCGAATAAACGATGATAAATAAGTACAGATTATCGCAAAGAAGTCACTCTGCTCCAATCCATTTTTACGTCCTCTAACATTATCTATGTTCAATCTCTAAAATATCTGTACATATTTTACATATGGACATAATTTAAAAACATTAATTTCGACGAAAAGGCTCTTACATCTGTGTAATAATTCACACGAGAGTAACGAGAATATTGCTTCACCCATCGAGATAATTTGACGTCGAATGTACGCTCGAGTCGGCGATCACGTTTGAATAATGACAAAAACTGGTGGCAGCGGTGGGATCGGCGCTCCAGGGCAGTGGGCACCCCCTTGTTCAGTTCTTCATCACTGTCGGTTTGAAGTGGTACTGGACACTGACTAACTCTTGGGTACTGGCATTGATGTTGCCGAGTTGGTTTCTTCGAGCCAGCGTTGTCGTATTAGGCAGGATTCCTCAAGAATAATGATTTATTTGCGAGGGTCGATATTATCTTCCCTTTCTCTTTGAAGATATGGAAATTTTTTTCTCTTCTTCATTATCTACGTATCAGGTTCAAGGGCATTCTCCAACGTGAAGAATGACAAAAGTGAAGTAAGTTCGGCTCTCATTGTTTTTATTTGGGTGTGGAAGTACGACTAATTAGGCGTCGTAGCCCAGAGTCGTCGTTTGAGGACATTTGAAAACCATACAAGTATTCACTTGAAATCCAGTTATTCTAGATAACCTATATTCTTATGCCATTGTGGTTATTGATTGCTTGTATCTACATGGTACGAATTACGATCCAAAATATGCAAGTGATCACAAAAGACAAGATCGAAAGAAATCCGATGCCATATAAAACTCGGGTCGAAATGAGTTAAGCTTGCAGGTGAAGTCAACCTAGCTCAGTTAACACTAGTCATATCTCTTGAGTATTGATGTGAGACGTCGAATTAGAACATCCTCTCAATTATCATGACCTTCCCAGCGGTAATTATGAAAAACACTAAAGCCTGCAAGTATTGCTCCAGTTTTAACATAAAAATAGACTGCTCACATGAAAAAAAAATAAACTGGGTCTCGCCTTTGACATTGTGATGACCTCTGCGATTCTTTGTGGACCTTAAAAATAATAGACAAGTCATTTATAAAAAGCCCCACCTCCCCCCTCGCTAAATCGTTAAAATGCAATTTCATTGCTTTACACTAAAAACAAATCTTATCGCGGAAATTAAAAACGAGGATCTGGCAATAGGTCAAAGAACAGTCATTATTATTGCTCCGGTCCACAAATAAGATGGGAATAAGCAGAGAAGGGCATCAAATAATAGTTCCATTTAATTCAGTAGGGACCATATTTCGTCACCGGAAGTGTCGCAAATCTACGCTTCCTCGCGCAAGATGAACGGCTATTCAGCCAGCGTTTCATTCATTCAAAACATAAGGGGGCCTACACCCTGGACATAAGTCCCTTTCATTAACATTGTTTGTGAATGCGTTCATCATAAAAGAAGGTCGCGGTATACACAGTACCGTCCCTGCAACTGGCAACAGGTTTTATAACTACTTGTTTAAGCCCTGTACTTGGGTCCGTGATAGTGATGTAAACCTTATTACCGTTTTGTGACAAGGTCGAGTCTCGTGGAAGATCCACGTTTTTGAAGTTGTCCTCAATCATCTTGAAATAATCGCTGGGTGTGATTTCCTGTCCCGCAATGTTTTTGTGTTTGTAGAAGTGATAAGTTGCTTGATTATTGCTGGCGAATGGCGCAGAGGCACCAGCGTTGAGTTTGGAAACCTCATTCTTGATCTCAGTGAAGCGCTTCAACATCTTGTTCATCAAGCCCGACTCAGGGGTCCTGAGCTGAGTCAGAACTTCACGGCGACGCTGGTCCACGGGCCCGCTTGTCAACTCCCCCATTTCGTCGAGCACGAATTGGTTAGTGAATTCTACAGCGATGCAGAAATCTCTCTTGTTCTCAAACTCCATCTTGGCTGCGAATTCTTTGGAAATTTCCATCATTTGTTCGTTGAAGTCCTGCCCGCTGTTCTTCATTACGGACCCGATGCGGTCAATTTCATGTGGTTGAAGATCTTTGAAGATTTTCTTTCCATTTATCTTGTAATCTCCAAGATCTTTAACGCCCAACGAACTGCACATTTTGCTAACTGTTTCTTGTCTCATGATTTGGAAATTGATTCGTTCCCGCTTGCAGATATCTTTCACATCAATGACAAACTGCGGAGCGTAATCAGGATTATTCTTGAGTTTTTGGGTGCAATCCATTATTTTCTTCCGATACTGCCTGTCAATAGTCACCATCTTGTTTGGGTGAATTTCGAGTTGGTCGTATATGGAAATCAATCCCTTGTCTGTTAGTTTTATTTCATGGTTCCCACCAGCCCTATTTTGGATGTTAGCAGTATTTCTAACGAAATCCTCGAGGTTGTTGATCCGCTTCAAAGACTTGATAACTTTGGCGTTGCCGTGCATCTGTGTCTCGCCGACGGTGGTATTTTCCACTAGCTTTCGGAAGTTGGCTTTCTGCTTCCTTGACAACGAGGCCTCGGCATCTGCTAGAACGGACGCCTGAACGTCTTTGATGATGGTGCTCGCACTTTTGAGGTTGACGCAAGCGTGGGTGAAGAACAAGATCGATGTCGACAAGCTCACAACGTCGCCGATGGAAACCTTATCCTTCTTGGAACACAGTTCATAAGCCTGAGAGATGATGCCTAAGCCGTTCACTGTCAAATTTCCACCTTCCATGCAGGAGTACGCCACTCGCACGGCTTTGCGAGCAACTTCGCCATTACGGGCAAGATGCGAGGTGTATTTCAGAAGCCCCATGGATCCCATACCAAGGGCCCCACCCACACACGCAAACCAGCATGCTCTCGCCTCCGCATCGGTAAGTGGATTGACTGACTGTTTATGTTCCTTTCGATCGCTGAGCTTAGAGGCATTTCTAGCCACAGAATATGCCCCTGAACCGACTCCTGACCAAACAGCAGCAGTGCCCAGAATGGCGGCAGTTGGGAACAGAAGAGCACCTATTGTCATCCCCACAGAGCCTAACATCGCGATATTGCTGATCGTATCTGCGGCGTTGACGAGTTCTTTTTGTGGGCTGCAACTCGGAGAGGTGTCCGTGCTCAGGAGGACATCGCCGTCTTGGTCGACTTCGTACACCCCGGACTTGGGGTAGCAGTAGATGCATTTGGGGAACAAATTCTCTGACAAGAAATTCCGCCATCCCTCGTAGAGCCTCACTTGGTGATCGATGAAGAAGACTTTGTCGTCCAGATCCAGCAGCCGCACCACGGGCATTTGAGAGTGGTTGCTGTGCTGCTTCAAACTCAAGAAAATGAAGGCAACGCGTATGTTGCTACTGCCAGTTTTGGTCAAAATCAAGTCTCTCACTTTCTCTACGTGTTTTTGCTGATCCCATTCGTAATTCGACAACTCCACCTCATTTTGGTTCTCGTCCACCTGCTTCGGAGGCCCGTAAAATGCGTTGCCAATCTTAAGGTCGAGGTACTTGACCTCGTCAGCATCGTAGGCATCGTAGTGCCTGTCGCCAAGGGCATTGCAGAAGAACTGCTGCTCCTCCTTGGCTTTTTCCAGCCACTGTTTTATATCGTCGGACTCCCAGTTAGGCATGATGGCTCTCCTTTCCTGATACGCCGTCTTCAATCAAGCGAGCTGGGGAAAAAAAGGAATAACTAAATGACGATTCGTTGAAACTAAGGGAATCAAACAGTTTTCTACAAAACAAATTATTGTGGCCCTGTAGTACTGCTAAGATAACCTAGGATACTATGTATATGTTCGATAAACCAAGCTACTAGAGATACGTTGGATACGTTAAGGATACTGGGGATGTCCTAGAACACTATGGATACCTCGGATATCCTAGAACACTACGGATACCTCGGATATCCTAGAACACTACGGATATTAATATACCTAGGAGATGTAGAGGTCGCCCCAACGTCGACCAGCGGGCAGCAGCAAGTTACCTGGACGCAGTGAGCCGGTATTCTGTGTCCCAGGTCCCGGTTGGTGACCACGCCGTCCAGAGAACAGGTCGGTTGTTGAGGGTAGCGAGCGTCCCAAGTTGGACCTCAAGAAATAGGTGAAGGTTGAGTGAAGTATTCCAATTCGTATGATGGAATGGAATCCAAAGTAGAGGTTTTCAGGAATTTTCTCGAAGTTATAACGGGTTTCTTTTCTTTTCCTCGTTTTCAAGTCCTCCTCGTGACTTGCAATCGCTTCCTGCCAAAGAAGGTTATACTTGAGTTACGATGCCATCCACTTTTCGAATCACAATTTTTATGATTACAAATATTGAGAAGCTAATGAAATTCCTGTTTTCAGACAGTAATTATGTAACTCGCTAGGTTCGCCTGATGGTGCCCGGTGTACCGCCCTGTCGGACACAGCTAATTACTTCACACGCATGGACACACCTTCACGTGTCACCACCATCATAGTGACAGGTCCATATACGCTTCGCAATCAACCACGCTTATATATAATTGTGACGAAATTAGGAATATGTTAAAAAATAATGTTTTT
>VOMN01131521.1:0-13329 GCA_014899125.1 Orchestia grillus | reverse complement strand
CTAATGGCTCCTGACACTTTGTCCTGACGCCTCTAATGGCACCTGACACTTTCCTTCATGTGTTCTTCTTCTGTCCAAGCATTACCTTCTCTGTCCAAGCATTACCGCCTTCATGACTCTTCATTCAAATCCACTCATTTGAGCGTCATTATCACCTTACCATATACGCCAGAGATCGCATGACCTTCATTACGTCGTTTTTTGCAGTTCCCTTTGACCTGAACCTCGCTATTACCAGCAGGGCAGTCATGGAGGTGCTGACCTTCGTTGCCACGCTCGTGTGGGTCATGACGGCGTCTCTGGCTGGTGCACAACCCCCAGGTAATGACGGTGTGGAGGTAATGAGTGTGTGCTTCAGGTGATGATGGTGTGGAGGTAATGAGTGTGTGTTGCAGGTGATGGTGTGGAGGTAATGAGTGTGTGGTGCAGGTGATGATGGTGTGGAGGTAATGAGTGTGTGCTGCAGGTGATGATGGTGTGGAGGTAATGAGTGTGTGTTGCAGGTGATGATGGTGGGGAGGTAATGAGTGTGTGCTGCAGGTAATGACGGTGGGAGGGTAATGAATGTGTGCCGAGATATGGCTCCCTGTAGAGCCTGAAAAGGATTCGGGGGCTCGGGTCATCACCCGTGTGTGGTGGACGGTCATGTTCATCACCTACCGTTGTGGACGGTCATGTTCATCACCTACCGTTGTGGACGGTCATGTTCATCACCTACCGTTGTGGACGGTCATGTTCATCACCTACCGTTGTGGACGGTCATGTTCATCACCTACCGTTGTGGACGGTCATGTTCATCACCTACCGTTGTGGACGGTCATGTTCATCACCTACCGTTGTGGACGGTCATGTTCATCACCTACCGTTGTGGACGGTCATGTTCATCACCTACCGTTGTGGACGGTCATGTTCATCACCTACCGTTGTGGACGGTCATGTTCATCACCTACCGTTGTGGACGGTCATGTTCATCACCTACCGTTGTGGACGGTCATGTTCATCACCTACCGTTGTGGACGGTCATGTTCATCACCTACCGTTGTGGACGGTCATGTTCATCACCTACCGTTGTGGACGGTCATGTTCATCACCTACCGTTGTGGACGGCCATGTTCATCACCCACCGTTGTGGACGGTCATGTTCATCACCTACCGTTGTGGACGGCCATGTTCATCACCCACCGTTGTGGACGGTCATGTCCATCACCCACCGTTGTGGACGTTCATGTCCATCACCCACCGTTGTGGACGGTCATGTCCATCACCCACCGTTGTGGACGGTCATGTTCATCACTTACCCTAATGAACAATCATGTTCATCATCTACCCTAATGAACAATCATGTTCATCACCCACCCTAATGAACAATCATGATCATCCCTCCCCCTAATAAACAATCATGTTCATCACCTCCTCTCGTTCATTAACAGCTGCAAGTTATTTTTGTGTAAGAATAGCGGTTATTTCGAGAGGTTCGAGCCCCCAGAGGCGCGACACAGGCAGCCTGGGCCAGCACGTCGCCCCCAGCTATGCTTGCCAAACGTTCAATGTTGAATGATAACAGGGAAAACAAAAATAACTCAAAAATGGATTTTCCCGTAACTTTGTCGTAGTTTTCAGTTTTTTGACTAGCTAAAATTTCTGCGTTGACTTTTACCTATATTAATAATTTTTTGAGTATTTATGAGTGGAATTGTTTCTTATTTCTTCTGTCTCGTGAAGTAATGTGTCATTGATTGTATTTTCTTTATTTGATAGCGGTATAGGTTATTTCTTAATAAACCATGTAAATATAATGTAGCTTCCTCAAGTCGATAATTTTGTAGACGACTAAAGAAATATTGTGCACAATTTTTTTTTGCGTTATGACAGAACATCTCTAGTTCTATAACAGTTTAACCCTAGCTGAAATGCCCGTTTCTAATTTCATTCATCCTTTGTGTTAAATTTTATGATCTTGATGTTCCGCAGCCGCCGATCAGTCTGACTCCGAAATGTCCTTCGAGAACCCGACCCTCGAAATTCTGGAACCTTCCATAAGCCTGACCCTTCCGCCGACTGGAACAGAAAAACCAGCGTCAGCAGAGTCGGTGCAGCCAATGAGGCCGCAAAACGAAGAGACGGAAAGGGAAAATAGCCAATCAGAATCTTGGATACCGCTGACCAATGAGAGTGCGACACAAAGCAACCAAGAAAATACTACGAAGAAAACCCAGGCGATGGATTTAAGCTTCTTTGACTGGCCTCCAAAAATTTCGTTTGCGAAGCTCTTGTTAACCTTGAAGGGAATGTTCGGAGTGTTACCGCATGGCAAGGTTATGCTTCTAGACACGTCGAGTGAAGAAGAAAGTGATGAATCGAAAGAATATAAGCACGAGGAATCAAGGCGATGCAAAGAGAGTTTGGAGCGTCTAGAAAGACGTGTGCATGAGCTGGAAGCATTTAGGTTCCACAATCCAGAGAGGTTCCTAGGACTGGAAGGATATCATCAGCCCATGAGACCATACAAACCGTTGTGGTTTCCGAGGCAGAGATGGTCATATCGAGTGCCACCCAGCCATGGGGGACACTGGGTAGTACAGGGATTCAAATCTCTGGACTTCCCAGGCCGTGAAAGCTTCGCGGTAACCCAAAGACCGACACCCACGGCGTTTGCAGCACCAACAGAATCTGAGTTTAGGAAGCGGCCGGCACCTACAAGGGTGTATGACACACAGGATCCCGTAGCAGAAAACCAACCGAAACCAACCTGGGTTTCAGGCGTAGAAAATCCTGTAATAAGACTGCAAGCTGTACCTACAACGGTGTCAAACGTAGAAGCCACCATTGAAGGGAACCAACCAATAACTTCCAGGGTTGCAGGGCAAGAAGACCTTGTAGAAATAAATCGTCCGATTCCTACGACGATTTTTAACGAAGATGGTTCTGATGAAATAGAGAGACCTAAGACACCTTCGGACACGGAGGTCATCAGTACTACTTCTGTTAGCAACAATGAAAGTCCGCCGCAGTTTCCTCCAGCTCACCAACTTCCCATCTACGATGATCCAGGGTCAGAATCGCCCGGGACATTTGACCCGAGCATTTTCTGAAATGTTTGTGTCTGCCTCCAGAACTTTACTTGTACCTCTCAAGAGGCCCGCCAATTGTGGTGTTATTTCGCTTTTCGGAACTTTTGGGATCGATCGAGAACATTTTCTTGAAGCAGCCGAACGTCTTGACCGAACATTAAGATCCGTGCGAATAAGCATGGGAAGGAGTTGGCAAGGAAACTTTGTGACGTTAGGGTGATGCTCTCATTACGCGTTGAAACTGACCTCTTAGATTGACTTGCATTAACATGTATTTTTTTGATGATTTTCTCGTGGTTTTCAATTTCAATTGAATGCATGTCGTCTTCTCTCCCATTTACTTTGAATGTATATAAAAATGTCATTCAATGTTAATGAGAACTGAGATTTGAGGTCAGTTACACGTACAGGATTAGTCAAAAACAATTTATGAAGCTTTTTTTAATTTACTGAATTTGCTATAATAATAACCTATTTAAAAACTACTTAATACCCCGAAAAATGATTTGCGAATTTAACCCCACATATGTATGAAAAAGGTAATCGTTAAAACAATCGTCGCAGGCATTTAATTGAAAAAGGTTAATTGTTTTTGTTCACGAAATCTTACCGTGGTAATTTGTAGAGTTCATTTAGAGCGCCCACGCTGGTGACAGTAGCGCAGGGTGGGTTAGGTGGAAATGAGAACCTATTTCACTTACCCATCACTTTTTCAGTTCCCTTATCCGTTATCCCATGCTGAACATTTCCCCGTTATCCCATGCTGAACATTTCCTCGTTATCCCATGCTGAACATTTCCCCATTATCCCACGCTGAACATATCATTGGGCCAGAATCCCAGAACACGAAGGAGAGCGCGGGAAGCAGCAAACAATTAAAATAATAATTTCATGATTACAATTGCATTTGGCGGGGAGATTTTTCGTTGCGAACGTTTCAGATTGTCACGGCGCAATTAGCGCTTAGATAATTGGATGAAATAATTTATTTATCATTTCTCTGAACAAAAATGACAAACATGCACAGCTTGGGGTTTGTTATTTACGAGGGGTGAAAACGAAGTTTTCATTTGGAAATAAACATGCTTCGTTGTTTCTTTGCTTCATTGTCCTCATCGAAGTAATGATGGAATAATTTTATATGGAGTCTGATTCCCTGGTGTAAGGAATACACCAACGATGTGAGAACAGTGCGGCAATGCCGGCAGAAAGAACAGACTTCTCAGTCCTTTCGCTTCCGGAACTTAACGGTCGATTTCATAAAACCAATAAACATGAATGAATCTAAAGACATCGGAGGCCTTTTCAAACAGCAAAATGGTCTCGAACCATTACACTTGTCTCGCTGCCGCCGACGTATAAACAAACTGGAGTTAAAACTCATGAAATAAGAAAAAAATATGAATATGCAAGCGATCCTCAGCTCATGACTTAAAGATTATAGGCAGCATTTCATTTGGTTTCAAAACATTCAGCTAGAAGTACTCGAATCGTGTGCTCTTTAGGGGTGCCACGGCACTATGGTAACGCGTCCGACTGAAAATTCGGAAGTCAGGGTTCGATTCCCAGGTGATCAAACATTTTTTCTCGGAACCACGGAGTGCTTCCTTAAAAAAACGAAGCTTAAACTCTCATTCTTCACGCATCGTTAGTTACGTACGAGGCATTTAAAACCCAACGGTGCACAGAATGGGACCTGTGTTGCCGTTAGTAGCGCTTCTTTCTTGGGTTAAAACCCCATTTTTTTGAATGCCTCGAGCCAGCAAACTTGAACACAACTAAAATGGTAATTAAAACAAGTAAATAAGTAAAACGGCGCTCAAAATTAATACGTCATATGTTGAGGATCACTAGTAAAGCAATTAGGACCTGGAAAATTTCAGAGGCTATGTAAAATAATAATTGTAAAAGAGGCTATGTAAAATAGCATATCGACAACTTTCAGTACCATAAACCAAAAGCACGTCCCAGGTATGTAGAGTTTCGAGGGAGATTCCGGTAGCTACCAAGCCTTCAGCAGCGTCTCCCCATTTGCTCGTTGGAACTGTCCTGTGCAGTGCGTGTAAACTAAGATATCGTTCGTTAAAAATGCATCGCAAATGTTACTTCGACACTTTGACTCCTATTCTCCGTGCAGGTAAAATTTCACGTCGACAAATATCTCCGTTGTGAATTTAAAAATGAATGATATTGGTTTCTTAAATTCAGTTATCCTGTTCATTTTCCATCTAATCTAAGCCAGCATGTTCGAGTTATGAACACAAATTTGATGAAAACTTACAAATTTGCATTCATACATGATATTGCATCGGTTACATTAGGTTAGGTTAGATGATCGCGTGTACCATACATGATCTACTTCGGAGGCAAAGTGTTAAGTTTTGAATAATTATACGTAACTCGACTAGCTAAGTTAACTACCCTCACTGCCCCCTTCCCCTCTTCCCCCTCCGTATCGAATGTGGTACACTCGACATAAATACGTTTGCAATTTCTTTTGTAATTACTTTTGACAATTACTTTTCCCTGTGTTTGTCTGAATTAAAATGCAGCTTTGAAACAGGAAATAGTGCCCAACTGCTTCTAATTGCTTTACATACGCCCTATGTAAAACTAGTGCGCTTTCCAGGGAAACTGTACTCAAACTGTAAAAATTATGTCGGTCAACTCTCCAGAAAATAATTTAGGTAGAAAAGAGTTGAGGGTGTAAAACACAGCCCCACCGTCACATCGTCACGCAGACATCGATGTTACGGATGAGTCTCAAAACTTAGGCGAATTATTAGCGAGAAAAATCCCTCGAGAACTCGCTGAAACTTGCCTGATCGCCGTCCAAAAAATCCCGGACCAGCTTCCCGAGGGGGATTATTCCGGTGACATGGGATTTTACCAAGTTTCTCATCTGTACAGTTTCTCTGGAGTTGGGTTGCATTAAGTTATGTCAGTGGTTAGGGATAATTCTTGGTAATGGACCAAACGCTTGAAAAAGATGTGCATATGAAGTACATGATGAGAACCGGAGACCAAAGAGAGGGCTGTACATCAAACGGAGGGGGAAGAGGTGGAGCGTTGATCGAGTCCTGCATTTCCAAGTCGTGTGGAAAGTTATCGCTAATTGCACACGTACGTAATGTGAGGGAATATAGCACCAACTGGGGGAATATATCACAGAAAGGGGAAATATATCAGCGAAAAAAGAAATATATTACCTAATGGAAACCAATAAAAGAAAATGAAAAACTTCAACTGATGATTTTTAAGCCATCACGTGCAGCTAGTGTCGTCTGTTTATACACTAGCTAGTGCTCACACTAGTACTCACCGCTAACTAGGGCCTGAGATCAACAAGAACTCTCAACTAACTAGTGCCTATTACTAATTAGTGTTTATAGGAAACTAGTTCCTATAATTGACCAGAGCTTTTGTTCAGCTAGTGCCTAAAAATAACTACTGCCTAAATATGACTAGTGTCTAAATAGTAACCAAACAAAATTAGTCACTAAACACGACTAGTGCGTACAATTAACTACAACCTGAATAAAACTAGTACCTAAAGGTCGTAACTAGTGCCTGCAGCTAGCGGATCATGACCAGGATCTGGATTGACACTAATGCAGAAAGAGATGAACGTTCCTTGCAGCTGTCGCAAACATTTATTGCGGCGACTGCTGATAGCGAGTCATGAGGAGTCATATGTGCGTCCTTAAACCGGGGAGTTTTGTGTCACCAGCTCTTGAAAAATTCTAACTTTTTTCTTTAATCATAAGTCGAATTTTTAAAGTACAGTATGAAAAACGCATTATATCTAGGGGTTTCAGTTTGGTTGGTAAACGCAACAATCGAATTAGTCTCACCGAGGAGCTATGCAGAGAGCTCAGTTCAAATCCCTACGGTACTCCTTCATGAGAAAGCTGTTCGAAAATTGTTAAAAACTGGTCATGGTGGGAGTAGGGAAAATGATCAACTTCAGAT
Organism: Orchestia grillus; assembly: GCA_014899125.1. NCBI lineage: Eukaryota > Metazoa > Arthropoda > Malacostraca > Amphipoda > Talitridae > Orchestia > Orchestia grillus. Next base: position 6,286 of record VOMN01131521.1, on the reverse strand, counting down.
CTCCGTAATTCCATTTCCAACGCATTAAAACGTGTGCAAAGGCATATTATATTCTCACTATGTGCAGACTGCCAGAATACAGACTGCCAGAGTGCAGACTGCCAGAGTGCAGACTGCCAGAGTACAGACTGCCAGAGTGCAGACTGCCAGAGTACAGACATGGACTAGACACGTTGCAGAGCAATTCCCTCGTTTTCTCCCAAAGAATGCCTCGACCCCCACTCATCCACACCGGCAACACACACATCGGAGAGACAACAACACGGAGATGCGTGCAACAAAGCACGACCAGATGCACCGCAAAAATTCCACCTGTTCCACCATAAAAAGTTTCTGCCTCCGCCTCACGCAAACGTTAGTTTTCCCATAAAACCAGAAGACGTAAAACAAACGTGCGTACCTGTTGAACAGCGTTGATACAGAGCGTGCCCTGTTGACCCAAACGACATCGGCCACTGGAACCGGGCAGTTTACTGAGCTTTTCGTTTGTTGTGAAAACAAGAAACTCGTCCAAATTTGACCGCTGGAGAGGCGGCTTGTCAGTCGAGGTCGCGCAGGCGCAGCGGTGCAGGAACGAAGGATTTGGAGGTAAATTTTTTGGGCCAAGCGTCCCAATTTGGTGGATGGATAACGCCTCCCATTCAGCTCCCCCCTTCCCCTTTAATTCAGTGCCTCCAATTCAGTCCTCTTTTTCTAATTCAGCGTCTCCCATTTAGCCTCCAATGCCTTCTCTAATTCAGTGCCTCCAATTCAGTCCTCTTTCTCTAATTCAGCGTCTCCCATTTAGCCTCTCATGCCTTCTCTAATTCAGTGCCTCCAATTCAGTCCTCTTTCTCTAATTCAGTGCCTCCAATTCAGTCCTTTTTCTCTAATTCAGTGCCTCCAATTCAGTGCCGCCAATTCAGTCCTCTTTCTCTAATTCAGCGTCCTCCATTCAGCTCCTCAGAAATGCAGGGCTGTGCGTGAGTTAGTTTGATCGTTTGATTTTCTCAGTCGAAAAATCGCTGCACACCAACGGAAACCCTAAATCTAATTTAAATCTAAAATCAACGCATGAATTGCCATTTTCAAATTCTTCGATGTCACATTCGCATGTAAATTAATTTAGTTTCCCCATTTACATTCCCACAAATGATAGATACTATTTTATAGAATTGCCGCTTTTAAGCAACATACAATAATTAAAAACATGCAAACATCATGGTCTCACAATCTTTTCGTGGTCTCACATGGTCTCACATGGTCTCACATGGTCTCACATGGTGTCACATGGTCTCACATGTCTCACATGGTCACACATGGCCTCACACGTCTCACATGTCTCACATGGTCTCACATGTCACACATGGTCACACATGGTCTCACATGGTCTCACATGGTCACACATGGTCTCACATGGTGTCACATGGTCTCACATGTCTCACATGGTCACACATGGTCTCACATGTCTCACATGGTCTCACATGGTCTCACATGTCTCACATGGTCTCACATGTCACACTTGGTCACACATGGTCTCACATGGCATCACATGGTCTCACATGTCTCACATGGTCTCACAGGCACAGCTGAACATGGCAAGGAGCAGGTTGTGTACCACGGAGTCGCCCCCCACAGTAGGCCTCCTCTTGCTGTTGACGGCTGCCCTCTCAAGCGGTTCTCAACAGCCGTGGTTGAATGGAAGCAACGGAAGTAAGTAGTGCGCCTCCATTAGCTCTAAATAGTTTAAGAATAATGGTATGAAATATTCATGTATGAATTGTATTTTAAATGATGCAACACTCGGGGTTATAAATTGTTCGCATTGTCTGAAATCAGACTATCATGTATGAACAAATTTTACATGGCGCAAAAGAGCTACCAAAGTAGTACAATGAAGACGGGTACGATAATTGTGTACGGAAATGGAGGGAAATGCAGGGTTATGGAAGGTACAGGCACAACATGAAAAAAAGCGGAAACAGTTGGTGATGTGAATTACCGTTAAAGAACAGGTTCTTACCACAAGCCATGCCTTCCTTTGATTTGGTACACACATGTTAAATTAGCATTCTCATTAACCGATTTGACTAGGTCGCGTTAATAATACTGACCGAAACCCCTCGAATTACAGCATCTAAATGTTAAAAGTAAACTTAAATTCATGACTTCTAGCAGCGGCGATTTTAAAATCTCTTGCATCTATTACAGCTGCCGCATTTAACCGTTACTTAACACACTTTTTTCCAATTCCACAGCTCGAGTTGCCGGTGGAGGCGCCGTTGTCTTCGGTAGGCCTATCGCTCTCCTCTCGCCCGCCGGGTCCCGGTCCAAACATTCGATTCAGATTCCCGAAGAAACCGATTTAATCCCCGTGATTGATGGGAAGCCCTCTGCGGAGCCCATCTATTTGCAGCCGACGAGTCTCGAAGGCATTTTTTTAACGACGGATGACGGGAGTGACGAATTGTCATCGTCATCGTCGTCGTCATCATCGTCATCGTCGCGTGAAGAGAAGAGGAGAAAGAAGCACGGCCGGCGCGGCAAATGGAAGACGAAAAACAAACATCAGAAGCAGCGTCCTCACAACAAGAGGGAAAATTTCCAGTCAACAAACAGAAAAGCCAATGAAGAATTGTCGAGCCAACAGGATCTGGAACACCAAAGAATGGAACGCGAGCTCCTAATGGCTTTGCTTAAAGAGAGGGAGCGATATAAGGAGTTTACTGATCAATTTGGTCATTTGATTTCAGCACTCGTAAAACCACATTCTCCTAATATGCTTTCCCTTCCACAAAGCAGCGAGCAGGGTGAAGAAACCGGTTTTCCAGGTCCAGACGCTTCGGTAGCGCCTGCAGCAGATGCTTCGGTAGTGCCTGCAGCAGATGTTTCGGTAGTGCCTGCAGCAGACGCTTGGGTAGTGCCTGCAGCAGTACAAACAGAATCCAACTTAAACGAGATGTCTAACGCTCAAGCTGCTGCAACGAACGTAAGCCCTCAACTGGGGATTGTGTCGCCCGAACAAGAAGCTAAAATGCCTGTTAGCTCTGGCCAAATGGCGAACCAACCCATGGGTGAATATGGGCCTGGAGTAGTCGTCCAAGCTCCTGAGACGAACCAACCCATGGGTGAATATGGGCCTGGAGTAGTCGTCCAACCTCCTGAGACGAACCAACCCATGGGTGAATATGGGTCTGGAATAATCGTCAAACCGCTTGAGGAGACAATCCAACCCATAAATGAATATGGGCCTGGACTGATCAACGAACCTGCTCAAATGACAGACCCTCTTCCACTAAATCTTGATCTGGAAGCAGAGCTGCCTAATCTTAGTGGGTTCCCGAGCGACCCAACATTGCCAGAAAATTGTGAGAAACCCCAGCAACAATTCGTCCCAATTAACGATGAACCTCAGGATCCTCAGAGTGAGCAAATCGTCGACGGCTCTGTAGCTGAAATTCCCCCGGATAACTTAAGCTTCTCTCCACCAAAAGCCCTGAGCCCCATACCTCCAGCAGACACTATTTCCATTGAAAAAGCATCTTTAGAACAGAGAGATGGGATCCTCGATGAACTCCGTGCTTTGCGTCAGATGTACGAGGGAGACAACTCCGATGGCTATGACTCTGCACCAGTACCTGACTCCGCTGGTGCTTACACCGAACCATTTGATGATTCTTCTCCCCCAGATGCGAACGGGGGCTCTGGACTAGGACGCCCCCGGGATCCCATCAAGGATTCCAAACAAGAGGATTCTGGACCAAGGGATTCCGGGCTAGGAGATTATGGACTAGGGAATGCTGGACCAGGAGATACTGGACTAGGAAATTCTGGACTTGGAGTTTCCGAATTAGGAGGTACCGAACGTGGGGATTACGGACTAGGAGATTCTGGACTAGGAGACCGTAACCCACCCCCTCCTGGTGAACAGAGTGCTGCGGTGGTAGCTTTGACACAAAGAGAAGAAATTCTACAAGAACTAAAAGTTTTAAAAAAAAATTGCGAGAAAAGACCGTAGCGAAGACTGGGTCACCAGATCACAGAGAGGCCGATGTAGGATTTGAAATTAACATTTTAAAATTCCAACTAATTGCTTTTTGTTCATCATTCGAAGCTAACTTAACCCTGGAATGGTAACATCAGGTTTCTCTCACCCCACACCTCATAGTTTGCCTTACATTTTTTCTATGGATGTATGACGAAGTCTCTCCTTCAAGATTGAAGACTAAGAGTCTCTCCTTCAGGATTGAAGACTAAGAGTCTCTCTTTCAAGATTGAAGACTAAGAGTCTCTCCTTCAAGATTGAAGACTAAGCGTCTCTCCTTCAAGATTGAAGACTATGAGTCTCACCGTCCTCTACTTTTGATTTAGTGTTCCATGTCAGGGTTAAGAACGTTAGAAGAAAATTAGTCACGCATGCAAGCAAATGTTTAGTTCTGTGAAAAGGATTTGAACACGTAAGATGTAAATTATTACACACATTGCAGTTTGACATCACAATTGTGTCTTCAAAATGTGATTGTAGAACATCTTTCACACATTTTGGTTCTACGTCGACAAGAGAAAAACACATTAATTCGAGCACCATTTCTTCTAGATTGTCAAAAACAGTTGACTTTAAATCGCATTCTGGTTGTGCCTTAGTGAGACCGAAGGATTTGATTTCGAATGGAGATTGATTCTCGTTTAATTTTTTGACGAAATGACGTTATCGCGTGGAATTTGGACAGATAATCGTTGTTTAGTGATAGCATTTAACAGCCATCGTACGGAACGCTCAATACAGTAACTTTTATATTTGTACGTTTATGTGTACGCGAAAATTAGACGTCCAGTAAAATTCAGAGATCTCTGTCTCAATTTTTCGGGAATTGAAAGGTTTCTGGCAAATCTCCACGCGCGTAACACACTTGCTACCCAATGGCCACATTTTACGCGATGTACATTAAAGATAAGAAATGTATGTTCTTCATGTTTTATTATCCCCGTATTTCTTCAGACTTTTATTCAAAACATATACTCGAAGGTAAAAGTAAGAAAATCACAAGATTTTGAATAAAAATTTGCGAGTGAGTCTGGAGATCCGAAAGACAAAAGCCATCACGATTTTTTTTCCTACCATTGATTCTCAAACGTGATTCGTCTATTGCAAGAAAAGCGTTTATTGGAATGTGAATGAAATTTGATCGTGCGTGTTAGTTCGAGAGCATATTAAGATAATTTTAACCCTTCACTGCCCCACGGACCTAATTCATCAGACCCTTCACTGCCCCACGGACCTAATTCATCAGACCCTTCACTGCCCCACGGGCCTAAATCATCAGACCCTTCACTGCCCCACGGGCCTAATTCATCAGACCCTTCACTGCCATACGGGCCTAAATCATCAGACAATATGTCCCACAAAGTCCAGAACCGAGTATTTTTTTCCGTATCAGTAATACAATCATAAGGATACCATTAGCATTTAATTTCTAGCAAAATTATCCTTCAAAATGCAGCTCACAAGGAATCAACGAGTGTTCATTTTCTATTATTATACTAAAACAAAAAGAGACAAACAGGTGAAAGAAAAATTCGAAGACGAATTTCCTGGTAGAACATCCTTTCTGAGAGCCTTATTCACGATACAGTGAACAAATTTAATGACGGGGGCACCGTACTTAATTTAAACAAAGGCACTAGTGGAAGATTAAAACCATCAGGACTGCAACATTTCTCACGTGAGACAACTCATTTCAACACTCGTTGATTCTTTGTGAGCTGTATTTTCAGGGATTATTTTGCTAGAAATTAAATGCTTATGGTATCTCTTATGATGGTATTACTAATAATGAAAAAAAAATACTCGGTTCCGGTTTTTGTGAGACATATTGTATATCTTTATCGCTGGTCCGGTGATTATGATCGACCATCCGGCGGCGATATCCTCGCTTGGGCGGCCAAAATGATAGATAATTATAGACGCCCCATGAAAACAGGCCCGGTTTGTATAAAGGGCGGCGCAAAAGTCACTTCACCATTTGAACAAGTATTATTACAACACAATTAACACAGCTATGAAAATACGTTGCATAGGAAATGAAAGAAAAAATCTTGAAGTTTTATCTCGTATCAGAATTACCGTACTTCCAAAATGTCAAAATACAGCGAGAAGCAACGAGAAAAAATCGTGGTAAGTTATTTCCCACGCAATGGATCGTTGGTTGCAGTACAGAAGGATTGCAGAAAGATATTTTATGAACAAAGGTCTTCCAAACATTGCATTAACACGTTGACTCCGATTCTCCACACAGGTAAAATTTCA
>VOMN01131520.1:0-10619 GCA_014899125.1 Orchestia grillus | reverse complement strand
GTTAATTTTTTATTCAAAGATCGAGAACATAACTTTGCTTGAAAACAACCGCAATTTTAGGTCTCAATGAACGAAAAGCTGATCCAGTGTCGTTTCAAATGTTGTGACCACGCATGGCACGCGTTCAAGAAAAAAAAATTATTAGAACGTCTCCCCCTGGAAGAACCGATATAAGAAACATTCAACGGTAAAGAGAGGCGGGGATGGCGACATTATCATCCGCGTTCGAGAAGAAAACCGCTACTGCACACACCTACGCGGCCAAAACTTCGTCCTAAGTCGGCTTGACAGCATACGGCGTCCTTCAGAAAACATCGAAGTTTGATAGAGGTCGCGACAAGATGTCCACCCCTCCCCTGCCGAAAGCATTCATTCTCAAAGACCATTCATGTGCATAATCTGGGGGTAAATATTTAATATTCATCAATTAGTAATTGGTATTATTAGTGATAGTTTCATACCTTTATGATTTAGATAATCTCTATTTTATATTTCTAATTTCTAATTAAACCATGCGGCAGTGATAAGCACACACCTCACTAGTCGATCGAACACGTTCGGTTGAGTCCGGGAGTGGGGGCTACGTAAGGGCAGCCCAGAAGGTGGCTGGCACGATTCCGTCCCCACACATCGTCGTGAGAGCCTGCGCTTTGCCTCCGGGCATTATGTTAACATCCAAGTGGTAATTAAGTATGACATAAATCATCATTGAAATGTCTAACGATAAAAAATAACTACTATTTGTTTCGTTGAATTAAAAATAGTTCCTGAGAAGTCAGGCAGTGGCAGCCTATCATGAATTACTTTACATTTCAATTAAACATACGAGTTCCCAAGGAATTAATGCGAATTCAGAAAGAACGATCGAAGAAAGACACGCGATGAAAAGAACAAACGCATAGGATCACGATATAGTTTGAGGGCACACACGAAGAACGTCACATTTTGGCGGTAGTCAGATGAGACCAAGACACCAGCCAACACATCTTCTTTCATTGGATGTTACTCAAGAGAACGCTCGTACCAGCGTCACCTCAAGAAACTCAACCTCCACATTGTAGATCACTGAGAGTTTCCAATTTGCATTAATTGGAAAAATGGGTTCTCATAAGCGGAACTATGATTATCGTGCAGAAAGAAATAAAAAGCGTGAAAAGTACGTCATTATGAACGACTTTGTAGTCGAAAAAATACAATAAAAATCATGACGATGCAGGTTTGAAAAATAATGAAATGACCCAAGCGAGAAAACTTTCGAAGAGCGAGCGCTCTTCGCTCTGTTCAGAAATAATTCCTTCGTTTTCTTCGAGTAAATAATCTAACGTGAAAACATTCCCCAATCGACCAACACAAAAATATCATTGGCAGATATAGCTCACCCCAACAGACACCAAAATTGACGACAGGAGCAGCTGGAAAAGAAAAGTAAAAGAAATGGTCTCCTGATAAATACAGAATTATCGGAAGAACAGTTCCGAGGCTTCATCGACCAAAATATAAGAACTTCTTCGGAAAAGTTAAGAGAAAATATTAGGGGGCAGAAGAATGTGGAAATATTTTAGAGCTTGGAGTTGGATTTACCGACACAAACTATGAAATGAAATTAGATAAAGAGTAACATTTAATCCAGTGCTATGTTAATGAAATTCAGCACCGATAGCAACATAATTCTGTTTGTAATATCTGAGAAATAATCAAAACTTGAGATAAGCATACCACTTCCCCGGGATAGATAATCCGAAACGAAAATTCAAAAGCCTGATCACTTTGGCTCACTTTTACGCGTAGTAAAGACGCCACGCGTAGTAAAGATGCCACGCGTAGTAAAGACGCCACGCGTAGTAAAGACGCCACGCGTAGAGAAGACGCCACGCGTAGAGAAGACGCCACGCGTNAAGATGCCACGCGTAATAAAGATGCCACGCGTAATAAAGATACCACGCGTAATAAAGATACCGCGCGTAAAAAAGATACCACGCGTAAAAAAGATACCACGCGTAATAAAGATGCCACGCGTAATAAAGACGTGTAATAAAGACGTGTAGTGAAGACTCCCACTCAAAGTGTTGCTTCGAATTCGATAGCTTAGGAGGAAGCCCAATAATAAAACCTCGAACGATAAAGAACGAAGCGGAAATTAACAAATAAAATGCGTTTAAAGACTTGACCTATCAATATTAGCTATGAACGTCTTAGTTTAGAAATTTTTATTTTTTGCTGGATAAAATTAGCAACCTTATCATATGGAATTCATTAATGAAAGCCTTATCATTTAGAATTCATTAATGAAAGAACTAAACGAGCCTCTAGTGTACTTATCCATGCTGTAGAGAGCTTCTGCTAACGCTCGTCTTTTGCAAAAGGCTGAGCTTAATCAAAAGGCAGAGGCTCAGACAACTTGTTTGTCGCCGTCATGCATAATAAAGCAGCGTTAGAGCCTCATTAGAGGCGCTCCCGCGAATTAACTCATTAACTATCAGCTAACAAGACCGTCTGATTATCAGCTCCTCGGTCTTGAATGGTTTTAAAATAAAAGCTAAAATGAAAAGTTAATTTCGGAATCAACAGAGAACTTGCAGATATAAAAGAAAATGTTTATGGCTCTCTTATACTACAGATCTTCAGAATTGTGGACATTCTGGCATCAAAATCATGGTTAATACTAATATTCTGTTAGGTACCGAAACCGATCCCATAAAATTGCCAAAATTAGTTCCAAAGATTACTAAGCATCTTCTGCTGTTCGATATAGAAACTAAAAATGGACCGACACTGATGTGCCGACACATCGGTGTTTCTTTATGTGTGTTTAAAAGTTTATATACCTACAGCCTTCAATATAGAAAGGCACGCGCAAATATTTTGCATGGACAATTGGAAAATGTTAAAAACAAGCATGGACAAATTATCTCTTAAATTACGCTTATTTAAGCTAAAATCGGAAATATCAGATTTGAGAACACAGCAAGTAAAGCGAACAAATATGTACTATACTTCTGGCACAGCAGCTTTATTTTTATCAACGTTGCTAAAACTTTCCAAATAATTATCTAACCCAATAAACGCAACTACGTTGCGTATCTAACTATATCAAATCAACTCCCCAACCTTAGCGCAGCTAATTCATGTCGATACAACTCGCTTTACTCAAGTCCCTCTCAACCTCGGCACTTTGCTCAGCATTGGTTCACCATTTAATATATTTACCATACCAGTAAATCTGCCAAGACTGGTACATCGGCTAATACGAACACCACCTCTCATGCTGGAATGATTGTGTTGGTGAAAATATTTTTTGGAGTAAAATAAAGTATACTGAATAATAATACCTGTATTATCACAATTATGCACATATATTTGCCAACCATATGTTATCAATACAATGACCAACGCTAAAATAGTTATAAATATAAATATTAATACCATCATTCATTTCACCACAGCTATCCGAGTTTCATCAATCGACAAATACAGGCACAAAGTTTTGTCTGTATTTGCCTTTACTTCAGAGCGAAATCCTATTTTTCTAGTACTGCCAAGAATCAAAAGATAGACCATAGAAAAGCCTTTGCACTTTAATTGGTTGGAAGACAGGCAGGGCTCTGACCTGAAGCTGGGGTCGTTAGTTCATATTTGGGCCGCCGCAGAGACTGTATTTTCCTCGAGGCTCTCACAAAGGATCAAAGCAACGCGTGCTCTGGAATCATAAGACCTGTTTTGTATTTCATTTCCAGACTTGTTTGTGTGCCTTGATCGTCGCTTGTTCCCGTCGGGGCTACTCGTGAGTTTCGCTAAAATATAGCAGAAATAGCACGTGATTGTCGTTCCAACACCTGCACGTACGATTATACGACACTGACATGCGATTGTGCGGAGCCGGGCTTGGTACGCTGATCAACTACCAAATTCACGGATGAGAAAATTCATATTTGGATGAGTTTCACAGAGGCTTCTAATTGCACAATTTTCCGTGCCTGTATGACAAGAGTGTAAAATAGCTTTCGTATTTTTTAGGGCAAACGCAAATACGAGAAACGTACAAAAATAAAACTTGGCTTAATCGATTTCAGTGATGCAATATTATTTTTTGAGCTACTACCAGTCCAAATAATGCCGGTGTGAATTCACTACTGGTAAAAAGTAGCGACTTTCTGAAGTAATCAAATTTGGTAATTCGAAATTATGTACGATGAACATGACAAACATAACACGACTTGATACGTTTTTCGCTAGCACTGTAACTTTCAAGAGTTAAAAGACTTGCATCAATAATAAATATTATTGAATAATTGCAAAAACATTTTAGTCCTACATAAAGAGGTCAGTAGTTTTGTCTCAATTTTATTTCACGCTGTATAGAATTGATTGGGACTCGGCAGTGGTCAGTAAGCAATTTAGAAATATCACAATAACTGAACGGTAGGTCGTATTGAAAGAAATGAATAAAAGATAAGTTGTGCCTGAATTATATTGAAATTGTACATCATCAATCATTCAGTAGTAACTTTATTTAGCTAAAGAAAATCTACGCATTCGTTTATTCTACATTTTACTAGTTACTTTCCGCTACCGAAATTATAATTTCTAATCAAAGAAAGGGTTGTAAGCAACTCGTCCTAATTAAGACCTTAAAAAAGTAAGTAAATGTAAAATAAATTTTATTTTGAGTGCCACTCCAGCTTTTCTGTTTTAAATTGCTGAGAAAATCTTAGCGATTAGGTTTAGGTAATAAGTTAACCGTAGTACAACTTCAACTATAAATTCAGACAACCAAATTAGTCAAAAATACTAGGTAACACTATCACATCACCTGAACCACGTGAACCTATCTCAAGGCAGAAAACTTGTGGAACGAAAATTCCCATCAGTTTACAAATAAGGGTAATTATGTTTCAAACTCTCAAATAGCAACTACAATAAATGTCATTATCCTATTGTAATTCTTCCTGTAATTAGGTATGTCATATCAATTCTCTTGTTCCTCAATAGCATCACAAATTGATTTTATTTGACGCAGGCCGAGGAGCTGCAGCTGCAAGAACCACCAGTTGCTAAGCACAACACGGCACAATATACGAGCTCGGTGCCGCCTATACTTTTTCTGCCATGCGAAAGTCACAAGTGATCACACCTGGTAAGTGCAGGAGCCCTATGCTCGGGGCTGCATTGTGAACTTTTGCTTTACTTCTCTATGTGAGTTATTGACATGACAGCACACACACTGTGAGGTATATGTTATTAAAAAAATACATATTGTTATTTATACGTCTGCATTTATCCGCGCGGAGGGCATTTAGCCATAGATAAATTCTCGTGAAAAATTTGTCTCTTTGAAAAAAACATTTTTTGCCTATGCTCTCGTCTTACAAATCTGGAAAATACCTCTGGATGCAGTTCAGAAGTTGTGTGTGCACGCCACTACGGCAACAAGCTTCGACTGTAGCGCAACGTTCATGTAAATATTTTGGTGATTTTCATTAAAATCTTGGCATGACGGTATACAAACATGGAGAAAAATCGAACAAGATATCTAGGACTTGTGCCATCTCATAAAAAACGGCAGACAGGCAATCATAAAAAACGACCGAATAGAACACATCAGGACAATATTTTTTTTCGTCGTGAGAACGATAGCGTTATAAAAGGGAGCAATTAAATAAACGGGCTGAAGAAACTGCAGAGGTATTTTAGCGAATCGAACGACAATGATATTGTGAGACGAGCCTGTCATCATTAAGGAAGGATAACACCCCGCCCATATCAGGTTGAGAGGGGACGACTGTAACAGCCTCCCTACGTCAAAACACGAGCGATTGTGTTGCTGGTGGGGGTTCGGTGTGCCTGGCAAGTTCGTGTACAAAGAATAATGCTCCTTTTCCGGCCATTGGTACTTCTGATACGACGTAATTTCCTTTGTGTTTTTTTTCAACATTCCTTTACCATCAGAATCACTGTAAAGTGAATAAAGCAGACCAGTCTCTAATTAATAATGCAATTGTAAATTAAATGACTTACAAATTAAACTATATTTTTTGACCAATACTACAGTTATTTTGATATAAGCCACAACGAATGTAAAATATAGAATTGAAACATGTCTAAAAGCTGCCGCTTTTATACATATTTATCATTGTTTTACTCTAATTAATGGCTGCTGTAGATGTTCACGCCTAAACGACACTCTTAACACCTATGGTTGATCAGAGATAACCTTTGGCTCCGACCACGCTTGATAAAATGACGAGGCTGAGCAACAAACGAACTTACCACTAAACTAAGTCCGCTGAAATAGAGAAAATCGAATAACACGCACCAAGAAATAATGCTACGCTAACGTTCGATGTCGCTCATCGTTAAATTAACGGAAACCCCGCAGCGTTATCATCTTCAGGACACATCAGTTGCAAAGAGAACGTTATCACGCCGGTAACGTCTTTGAGCTTCATTTTTTACAGCGTTTGCTCGTAGTCAAAGGAGTACGACTCCATAGAGGCAATACATTTCCATACAGCGAGTCTCAAACGAGAAAAAACGGTTATTGAAATATATGCCGAATAAAATATAAAAATAGTTAATTACGCCGGTATAGTACAACGACACTGATTGACTTTAATATCATGGTGTGAAAAAAATAAAAACCTTTGTGTTTCATGGAAAGAATCCACGTCAACACTTGAACGCTACTTGAAAAGGTGACAAATTTGAAAAAATGAAATGGCAAAGCAGTTTTTCAATTGGCAATGCTCAAGAGAAAAATGTTCATGACTTCCGAGTTGTTCAGCTGTTCATGTTTTCTACGCGAGTTCTGGCATGTAGCCTAGGCTCAGTACCCTGTAAATTCAAGTTTTAAATAATTTACTCCTGAATAATTTGCATAAAAATTCGAGTAGTTATTGCTTTTGTCGTTATCATTAGTTAACAAAAGATTCTAGTTGTAAATTCCTCACATCGCATATTACATGGAAATCTGAAAACGAGAATTCCATTGATTAGGCATAACATACACTGCAAACTTCATGGATCTAAGTTTTACCCGAGATAATTGAGGAAATACCCTAAAATAAATCGATTTGCACAAATCAAATATTGTCACCTAAATACCAGTTATAAAACAAGAGTGATAAAACTTCCCCCCAAAAATGAAAATGTTGCATCTAACGTCCTTTTTAAATTCAGATTTTACGGTAAACTGGTGTGTACTTGTGTAGACATCACATTATCGCTAATGGAAGACCCCTATCGCGTGGAATCTCAACAACAACAACAATATTTCCTGGTATGATGAGAGCACACTCAATTAGCAAACGCATTGAGAAAAAACGAGAAAATACACCTTGGCTTGCACGGGGTAGAAAACCTTGAATATACCTCAAGTAGCATCCGTTTCAGCGCAACATTACAGTCGCTACAAGCTAGACAGCTCCTCGGTTGAAACAACCTCAATCGACAATACACCTATGTACAAAGAGAGCAGCATCGCCGTAGCCGGAGGCAGCCACAATCAACGGCGCAAATTTCTCTCGAAACTGCAAGTAAATTAAATGAGAGCCAATTGTGGAAAGTCCCTTCCTTCAGTTTCTGAGAATTGGAATTGCATCGGCACTGCGGGTCGGAGCGGTCACTGTATGAATAATTCAGCCCTCAAGTTCCCGCAGCTTCTCGGAAAGGTGCACCGAGTCCACCAAGTCAAGCAATCGATACACAAAAGTTAATTGAACTCTTCCTGAAGATTTACAAAGTTAGCTTCCCTGAAAGCTAGTTGGACACGGATTCTTAGGATTATACAGACGCAAATAGGTAGTGCACCTACATCAAACTATGTTCACCGAAGAAGTAACTATTATCTCTAACGACTCTCTTCTGCGAAACATTTGAGAGCAGTACAGCAGAAAACTTTCAATCTATAGATTAAGGATTAACATTGGAAGCCCATTCTTAACTTCGCGTGTCCAGAAGTTCTAGTGAAAGCGCGGTGTTAAAGTTTTCGAAACATAGAGGTTTATTTTTTAGCATTAATAAGCAAAATCTCTAGTATTAATAAACAAACTACGGAGAAAAAGATGAATTATCGATGAGTACCTTTCTTCGAAACCAAGTCCTTGAAAACAAGAAACCCTATAATGATACGGGGACATTTTGATTCAGAACGATATTTAACTGTCAAGACAGATGACCACCATCCAACCGTCGACCACAGGCTTCCAGCAAAGCTTTCGTGAACAAGTCTCGCGCTGAAATGCTACATTCCCGCTTCAATTTTAGCTACGATAGCAATCACTGGAGAAGAGGAAACGACAGAACCACCACACAATCTAACCTAATGCGCTTTCAAAAGCCCGCTGAACGACCCTAAATTTTACGCGGGACAATCCTTGAAATTTGCTCCCCTCTCCGGGTGCCCGTCTTCATTAGGGCGGAGGCGACGCGGCGTATCGCGGCGGCCTCCGCCCTCCGCTGTAGTCCCTGGCAAACAAGGGGAGCCTACAGCTGACCCCTAAATCCACCTCGTGTCAGGTTCCATCAAGTGACGCACCCACCGTATAACGCATCCACCTCGTGACACATTCACCTCGTGACACATCCACCTCGTGACACATCTTCCTCGTGACACATCCACCTCGTGACACATCCACCTTGTGACACATCCACATCGTGATACATTCAATATGGTACACCTTCACTGCATGACGCAGCTCCTATGCACAGGATCCACGTCACGACGTGTTCAACATTCGGTATGTTCACAGCAGCTCTGGACATGCAATAAATCTCCCATTCGACAAGCGCCTACCACGTATCCACGTCTGACATACAGACGATACGACATTACGTATTCAAGACACGTTTTCACGTCTGAAACTCCACTGTACGACTTATCTATTGCACGACGCGTCCACTCGTCTCCACACGCCATCGTGTCCCTCCTTCGCTCGGAAGTTTGGAGCAAACAAGGGGACCTCTGAGGCCCCCTCTTATCCACCTTACGAGACTTTGATGGGCGCGGCGGGCGTCCGGTAATTCTTCTAATTTCACTCGGCACGACACGAACGCGTTGACTTGACTTCTCAATTTCTACCTAGTAATATATCGCTTGAGGTCGCCTTCAGTTGCGAGTTAGAAGGGAAGTCATGAGAGCCCCGGCGACAATGAAATGACAGCACTATTAGTTAACGCTATGTGACTGTCAAAATTGAGACGTAATAAAACGTTTATCAATGAATACAGGTCACATCCGTGCATAGACTGAAGCCTTTACTCAAATAGTCCAAACGCGATAAACTACGCAGAAAAATACAGCTCACGATGAAGCGAATCGTGAACAGAAAGAAAATAGGCAAAGCCCCGACATACATACATTATTCAGACACCTACGGGAAGGAGCCTCACAAAACAGAACAAATGAAGTGGAGGCTCCGCTTCGCAAGTTAGGCAACGGATTCACGCTAACCAAAGTTTTAAGTACTTTTTAACGAGATCATAGCGCGAGCCGCTCCCAAATCTGGCAGAAAATTACGGGGCAGCGTTAATGAATTATTACAGGCGCTCTCATTCAGTGAAATAGTTGAGCGTATTATGGAGTGTATCTTCTCATTTAGGAGCACGGTTCAGCAGAAGGGGAATGATATACTATATTATATTTTTGTGCTTATTATATTAATAGCGCGTGAGGTTATTCTATCATTATAAGATCATTGTATTACCATAGCGATCATTAATGTGATTTATAACCCGAGACTATTATTTTTATTACTTTGGTAGTATAAATGATATAATCTAATCACTATTTCCGCTCAATGAAGGCGACCAGTGGGGATGAAGAATCATCAACGTAAACTGCGCATATTCCTTATCCGAAATTATTCCTTATCCTTTAAACTGCACCACAGAAACATTCAGCGTAAACTGCGCTTAGAGTTTTTTTTCGTTGTTTGTCAGGCATTTTTGCTTTTACGGAAGTAAAAAAGCATCAAGTGCCGAAAATGAATCTCTTTGCCTTCCATTTTAAAGGTTAAAAAATTAACACAGGTTCTAAAATCTCAAACTTTTTTCTACAAAACAAGCTTGAACTGTGCTCAAGATGGAGGTGTAGTTCAACTTTATTTTCGGGACTCAATCATGCTCTAACGCAAGTCGAAAAATGAACTACAAAAAATCGACACGAATTTTCCGGACAAGCACATATAACTAGACAAGTACCTGATCTGTACCTCAAACAAAAATCTGAACTAATGAAAGATAAGTAGCTACTTATACCTCGCAGGAAAGCCAGATTGTCAAGGTTTAGAGCCCAAAAATAGGTAGATTTATATCACCCAACGAAGATGAATGAATAGCTCTATAAAATTAAGTCCCCAATGACTGTAACCACGGAACAAACAACCCCTCCTGCTACCTTTACAAGACACATTTTTATGGTCGTTTACGAGCTGAGAAACGAGTTTTAGAATTTCAAAGAGGAACATAGTTGTTATGTTCTTCGAACATAACCAGGAAAGACAGAAAAAATATTTTCAACAATCCTGAAAAAAAGATGGTATCCCTTTTTTATCGCCAAGACGAAGCTGAAACAATCGGGTAGGGTAGGCCCAACATTCCAACGCCTTCTTCGATCGACAGAG
>VOMN01131513.1:0-39761 GCA_014899125.1 Orchestia grillus | reverse complement strand
GGACGTCTTCAAGAAGAAGCTGGATAACTTCCTACAAGCTGTCCCAGATAGGTCGCCCTTGCCTCATTATCATCAGACGGCAGAGGGAAACGGTTTCCTTCAACAGCTCACGGATATGCGAAGGTACATCATGCACACAAACCGACGGCACCCCAGTGTGGCTAGGGCATTGGAGCCCAAACATTTTCAAGATATTCAAGACATTCAAGATATTCAGACAAAGTTGTCACCATCACTTTTAAACTATGCATCGAAATTTAAACAAAGCAAGAGGAGCATTACTCGAGTTTCAAAATTGTTCACCGCTTTCAAACATCAACAAAATAAGTATTTTCGAAACTTTCTTATAACGTACAACGATATTTAAACTCTCGGATCAAACTTTCTAAAATTAATACGAAGTCTTGCAGTAAGACTTTCGTGGTCTGAGTTGTGAGTGGCCATCTATTTTTCAGTCCCATCCAACATAGTTGAGTTGATAAGCCACTGGAAAACTCAAAGAAGAGAAGCTTTTTATAGAGCAAACTTCTGAGTCGTCGTCGCATCTGGCTTAGAGAATTTTCCTTTGCACAATGCCAGAATAAGACTTAGGGCGAACCGGAAAGAAAAAGTCGAGCTGGTGTCTCAAGACGAGTAGCTCGAACCGATAACAGGGATCACCTACACAAGCCGGTCTCAAGTTCCCAATAAACTTGAAAACTTCAGCGATGATTCAAGTTCCCAAGATCAAGGGTCTCAGCATTTGACCTCAAAGCCGCAAAGATTTTATTCAAAATTGAACTGCGCTCGTGCGCGAAGGAGCTCGGCGGTCGCCCGAAATTTTAATGAAGTGCTCAAAGTTGAGTCCTTTTCTTCGAAACATTTAATTGAAGGCGGGTGGCTTCGGCAGTTTGTAGAATTATGCAAATAAATTGCGGCATTTGTTTGGAAAAAGATTCTCTACATTACAATTGTACCAGCATTTGGTGCGCAAATGTTGGCTGAATGAACAGACAATGCTTGAAAATTCAATGAAAAAAAAACGTGACTAATATTTCAACCAAGACTGGGGAAGAAAATGACGGCAAAAATTTTGCCGGTAATGCAGAAACAGTGCAACGATATCACTGAGAAACGACCTTACTCGCGCTATATTACGTAAGGCAAGCAAGCTATTATTCATATGGAGGGACGATGTCGTTTTCGTGCATACATCATGCATTTAAAAACAATTTTGCTGCAGTACTTGAAGCAGATATAGTAGTCTTGCTTCTCAACGCTGTGAGTAGAGACTCATGTGTGTGTATCTTTCATGAGTTAATTAACTCTCTGCGATCAGACAACAAGTACCAAACCTCCTGTGAATATGGCAAGATACATCAAATGTCATGTTCAATGCCAAATATATCTCTTAAGAGCTGCTTTAATTAACTATTAATCATGTCGAGGCAGAGCGCTGCAGGTCGGCTGTTATCTGTTTGGAATAATCTCGTGTATGAAATCCCTCTCGCCAGAGATAACTCGCTTTAGCGTACGACAACTCGCGTCAGCTTACGACAACTCGCTTTAGCGTTCGACAACTCGCTTTAGCTTACGACAACTCGCTTTAGCGTACGACAGCTCGCTTTAGCGTACGCAAGGACACTCAGTTCGAAGAGGGCGAACAATTTTTCTGCCTTCCAATTGTGCGTATACTTGCTGGTGAAAAATTGAGCTCATAATTGAAAACGAATTCGTGTTTGATTAACGCGTTTAGTTTACTTTTTTAATTTCATGAACTTCAAATGATGGGCACATTCCCGGTGTCGCATGCGATAACTTTTGTAATTTATTTCGATAAAAAAAATTTTCCTGTGCAAAAAGATGGAACAATGGGATCAAAAACCGCATTATACATCTACTCCTCACGGAGCGATACAACTTAATTAATCATAGTTTGTAAAGTGTGTTGTAAGAATGAAACACACGTTTACACGGTGTAAAACTTTTAATTCATAGGGTACCTTGATGTATAAAAGTTAACATGATTTCTTGCCCCAACGACGCGGGTGTAAAACCTTTGAAGTTTCGACGTTTGAAGCAGAGAGACTTTAAATTTTAAATTGCATGATCAGCCGGGATCGTTCAGTCGACTTTGTGGCCAGGCTCCAACGACAGTTTTATTTTAGCCTTCTTAACTTTATCTTGAATTTTTAGGGAATAGGATTTGACGTTTAGACGTTTTTTTGCACAGAAGTTAAAACACGTCGGATAGCAGTACGTGAATATCAGAATGATAAATTCCAAACATCTGCTGCGTAATAGAAGTTAACAAACTTGTGAGGGAAATGTTTCTTGAAAATTTCACGCATGATTTCAAATTAGAATGTAACACCACGATATAGAGAAATTAGATCACACCCTAATGTTCGTGTTTCTTGAACTTTTCTTGAAACAACTCAAATGCATTGGCTCCAGCAAGTTGACAGGCAGCGAGTTATAATTAGGATATACTTCGAAATAAGCAACAGAACTTTAGTACAAAATTCAACCGAACTCATTCATAATGAGGTAGAATTATTCCTGGGTGCATCGCAAAGTTAGAGAAACGTCTAACATTATTGAGGGAACAAGGACTTTGGGAATAAACTTTATATAAAAAATTTGTTCCACTCTGCCGGTCTTCATATGTCTGAGCAAACGTACGTATTTATTGTTCCTGTAGGGATGAGAGAACTCAATTCTTCGTGAATATTATTGTAGTTGCAGCTTATATACGTTAAAGCAAAAGTCACCTTTGGTTTTTCCAACCAAATTTTGCCCCGGGCAAAATTTCATGAAAAATTTTCATCGTTTTTCTTTGTCCAGCAATTTTTTCCAATCTTGTGTAGTTATTAAGACCACATATCACTGAATTGACCTAATCATTTATACTTAATGACATATGTTTCCATTTAGTAATAGAGTAGCAGCACGATCCCCAGTTTAAACGGTTCGAGTTCAAAAGGAAGTCCAGCTTTGTTTATCTCGCCAACTCAGCGATCTGGGACTGAGAGCTCTGACTTCGCCGATGTGAAGGTGGCTCCTTCAGGCATCGAGGGCATGCCTGTCGCAGTTAGTAATTACTCTTCTAATTGTAATATCATTTCTTACCGGAGGGTAGTTACATTGCTTATCCTTAGGTAAATATTACTCTCAGTTAGTAATTACTCTTCTAATTCTAGTATCATTTTTTACCGCAGGGTAGCTACATTGCTTATCCTTAGGGAAATATTACTCTTGTTACTTTCATCATGTTGACTGCAATAAGAAATATTTCCACAGGCGTAGAAGTAAATTAAATTAAGCGGAATATTTGACAGAGTGTAAAACAGCGGCTTCACTTACTTTAGCTTCACGATCGATTCTTCCCATTGTTCAAATTCGTCTCCAAATCGATCGTTAGGAAGGCCAGGCAATTCACATTCGGGAAGTAGCCGGGTGTTTCCGCATTTGAATACCTGCATAAAATCTAACCACCGCTTAGCCAGGGCCGACTTGTTGAGCGAGCCAAAACGTAGACACACGAGTCTTAAATCGAGGCAGATTTAATCTTGCTACTCCTCCTCGCAACTCGAGGTAGATCCTTTCCCTTTTGAAATTTGAGTCTCGAGGGTCGAGTTGAAGGTCGAGAGTGTGTTAGAACAAGTTTGATTTGAGGTAAAATTGTCGGCTTCAGAGACGCCAAATTAGATCTGTCCGCAGCGGTCGCATCCGTCGCTCAACGAACTTAGCGAGGATTGGTCGCACCTTAATGAATTTGAAAGACTTGAAAGCCTTCGATTAAAATCCAATCTTCTAACAGAGAACCCGATCGTTAGCATCGGCTGGTGAGAGCAGATTCCTTTTAGGCCTCCAAGGATTCAGGGGGATAAAATTTTGCCGTCTAATTAGTAGAACGATACCAGAACAAATGATTCTTCACTACGGAGCTGGAGCAAACGCGGACCTTCTTAGATTACAAAAACGTGAGGCGGGATTACGATGCGTGAAAAGATTTTAGGTGTTGTACAGTTATAAGAAAGATCTGATCTGTCACATGAACACATGAATAAAAATATTCTAAGGCAGGTTCAGAGAAAATTCTTTAGGTAAGCGGGTAATTATTTCTATTTACTGAACTAAACGAAGAAATAAAACGGGCGGTCAGTAAACTATTGTATGAAATGATCAACTTGAGCGGTCTCAGCGAAAACGGAGGATCAAAAAATGTGAGCAGAAGGGGGAAAGAAATTATCTGCAACGCTTGTTGCAGTGTGAGCACATTAAAGATAACCTACATTTCAGAAGGTACACGGGACTGAAATTAAGAAAAGCAGCTAACTGCGCAGCCGTGGCCCCAATGTGAGCTGCTGAGGCTGTATTGGGAAGAGACCGCTGGACCCGGCACCGATGGCAATAAAAGAAATAATGACTTTAGGAACAGCCCTGCTGGAAGCTGTAACAATTAACGTTTAATGGACGAAGTCCTGAAGACTTGCGGTAATCTAGGCGAGCTCTGAGAGACTTCTTATCGGACAACCCAATTACAGAGACTGGACAGCCTGGAGCGTTATTTTGTTGTGTCCCTGCAGGTGGAGCCGATCGTGCACCATCTCCTTCGACTCCAAGCTTCCTCTCTTCCCAAACGACTTCATGGGTGAGACGTACGTGCGTTTTTGTTTTACTCACAGAACAGAGGAATTGAGTTGATTTTACCTATCTTCGTTAAAAAGGCCCCCAAACTTTAGCGTGTACGGTGACTCCGTATTTTGCGCATCTTGTTTTCAGACAATGTGTCTGACGTCCCCGGGTTGTGTTCGTCGAAAACTGAGCCCCATTTTCAGTTTATCCAAGTTCCTCATACGCTACGTTCTATTAAAATCTGCCTCAACAGTTTTTTACCTTCAGTAATTAAAAAGTAGTGAAGATGGAGGCCTAGCAAACTCATCAAGGCACTGAAGGTGTTTTATTCTAAAGTTTTAAATTAAATTCCTTAAATTCAATAGAGAGCAAGCAACGCTAACGATGCGTCAGCGAATAGTTCATTTAATAGTGATTAAAAACTATTAGTATAATGTCGAGTTTGTTCTTCGCTAATCTATTTTTTTAAAGAAAAATTTCAGAGTCTTCATTTATTCAACGCTTACTTTCAATAAAAGGAAAAAATATCAAGACGTTACAAAGAGCAACTGATGTGCACGTCGCTGCAAGAGGTGCGCATCTCGACACTCATCTTATTCTTTTGCGCTCTCAAAGCAACTTTATATTTGCTTTTGATGTGAGATTTAAGACTTCCAAATGAAAATCCATCAACAAGATGAGTTCATGCGCAATCGATCACAATGTTCCCATGCAGAATTAGGTTTCAATTATTTCATTTTGTAGTTTTTGCGAATCCACGCAGCAATTGAAAAAATTCGCAGTCTTTTCAAGACAGGTGCTCGTAAGTGCGAATTTCTTCCATTGAACTCGCAGCATACAGCATGGAACGTTCGGGATTGTGCCACTCAGGCTTTTTGAACCCCTACTACTAGCGTGACTACTAGCGTGACTACTAGCGTGACTACTAGCGTGACTACTAGCGGGACTACTAGCGTGACTGCTAGCGTGACTACTAGCGTGACTAGTAAGGTGACTGCTCTACTCCGTTGAAACCGTTATTGAGAAAAAGTTACCAGGATTTCAATTCGACAACAAAATGCAGTAAAAATGATCTCACACATTTTTTGGTTCAACAAACGAGATACAAAGTAAAGAACGAACAAAGTATTTTAAAATTCTTCATGTACATACTTTACGATGCCGTTTCTTATTTTGTTTTAGATCCGAAATACTCTTGCTCGTTCTTGATTTCCATTTGTTTTAATTAAGCCAACCAGTGCGTCAAATCATGCCACCGTTACCTCTGCAGTCCCGACTGCCTTGCTCCACAGGGCCTAGATCGACGTGCCTGCTACTTCGCTTTAGACGTGTGTCACACCAGTTGTGAAATAAGCAAGATGAGGGGACGTCAACTCTTGTAATGACTCCATAATACAACGTTATACATCGTTAGTATCCCTTTAATCATGCGCCATGTTTTTAAATGCAGTTAAATAATTCTTCGTTACTTGAAGTTTGCAAGCTTTCGTCGCTGGAATGGCTCAGCAATTTATCTTGATTTTCGAATTTTGAAGAAACTGCATCGCTCATGACCACATTTGCTGATCAATTGAAGTGCTAACTAACTGCAGCAGTCGCAGGCCGCGCTGGGTTGCATGAGATAGACTCCTGGTTAACGGTCAGAAAACCCCATCAACAGGGTGGTAAATCACCTCAACAAGGTGTTAAACCCCATCAACAGGGTGGTAAATCACCTCAACAAGGTGTTAAACCACCTCATCAGGGTGGTAAAATACCTCAACAGGGTGGTAAATCACCTCAACAGGGTGGTAAATCACCTCAACAGGGTGGTAAATAACCTCAACAGGGTGGTAAATCTCAAAAGGGTGGTAAATCACCTCAACAGGGTGGTAAATCACCTCAGCAGGGTGGTAAAATAACCTAAACAGGGTGATCCCTTCAACAGGGCGGTAATTCACCTCAACAGGATGGTAAACCACCTCAAGAAGGTGATAAATCACCTCAACAAGGTAGTAAATCACCTCAACAGGGTGGTAAATCACTTCAACAGGGTGGTAAACCCCCTCAACAGGGCGGTAAACCCTCTCAACAGGGTGGTAAATCACTTCAACAGGGTGGTAAAACCTCTCAACAGGGTGGTAAATCACTTCAACAGGGTGGTAAATCACGTGAACAGGATGAATGGCTGGCACTGTAAACGTTACAAAAAGGGAGGTCCATAACGGGCTATCGTGTTTTTCCATTTGACTTGCTAAATCTGTGTGGTTTACTCTACGTACATCCCCATCCATAGGCCAAAATGTTAATCTGGCTGTACACTCAGGCACATTCGATACCAGACTCCGGCACAGTTGTAAATTTTCTCCTGTACTGATGATTTTTATCCCCATGCTGAAATTTAACCTCCGACTCTCGGACTCTCACCGCCAGAAACATGGACCACACTGGCCCGAGTCTGGTTAAATTCAGTGGACAGTACGCGCACCAATGCTGGGCTAACGCTGGTGATTGTGAGCCCAGGCTCTCAATTGGAAGTAATCCTTCTTATCCAGAAAGTCATTTTGGGAGCCACAACAGGAAGTCATTTCTTCAAAATGTTCCCTCCAACTGTGCTCGTCAGAGCGACGATACTGCGAGAGTATCTCCTTCAACTTTTAAACTTGAGTATCATATGTTTAGCTAAATTAACTAAGGGCACTGGTAGAAGCCAGTTTAAATAAGTTCAAGTGATATTGTGAAAAACTCTGATAAGGTTGACTAACGATACATGAAATTTAGAAGAAAAACACAAGCTCTAATAAGCATGATATTGTCGATCGTATTCTTAAAATATCTCTCTGGTTAAATAAATTCTCATTTTACGATCAAGATAATGATACTCCAGGTTGGAGATTAGATAGCAGCTCCAAATTACTTCAATTTCTTGAGGAAAAAGCCTACGTCAGCAGCGATGCTGAGGCTTGTGCGATTATGGCGGCCCTGAAGCCGGCTGGCGAATATCGCCTCTCCAATCGCTTCTCGGGTTCGGCCTTCAGAGAACTGCTCTAACTCGCGTGCGGGAAAATCAGGTATAATAAAAGTGATAAAAAATAGGTACATTTAGTGAAATCATTTAATTATGTGTTATTCGTCTAGATTTTTGAAGAGAAAATAAGGCACATGTATTTGTGGGAGATTGCTAGATTATGATCAGGAATTGACTACATTTCCGACCACTGGGTAGTGCAACACTAGTAATTGCTACAACCATTACATTTATTGCCTTGAAATCGAAACTCGAACCAAACATAGAGGGAAAATTCAATGCAAAGCTACATGAAATTACAATTTACCGTACTTAGACTACTACATTACTGGGATAAATAGGATTTTCTGAAAAACGGCACATTTTTGAAGACCCTACTAATTTCAAGAAAAACGATATGTACCTTGCATCTCCTTAGAATATCTAAAAATAACACACATCACACTGCTCTATCACATGTTAGAAAATCACATTCGGAGTAGAAGTTGTTTCCGATTTACAGGCTCAAATCTCATGAAAATTGCCACTATCACGTTATGGAAACTGACCCTCACAAATGTTTCATATTAAGTGATGGTTAATAATTTTTGATGGAATAAAAATGAGAGATAATTATAGTCGGTCCATTTTACTTGCATACAAATTGATTGTTGTCCAAGGAAAATTTCCAGCTAAATCACATTCACGTTGAAGATGACAGCTTCATCTATTGTAAGAACGGAATCGAACAGATGCGTACCTTGAAAGACAAAGAGAACCAAATACTAAATTTTTAATATTATGGAGTTCATTTATATTCTATGTATTTTTAGTACTGCCGAGGAGGTGATCCATAGCTTGGAGTGGACAACGCAGCAGCCACAGCAGCCAGTAAAAAATATACCAGTCCAGTTGGGCAGCCAGTCACAGGAGTTAGTTAAATGATGAATGGGTTTGGGATTTAGAAGACCCGATCGTCGCCTGCTCGACATTTGTGTCACTTTTGTTGAAACGTTCGGTGCGAGTTTCTCTTTTTTGTATCTTGTCGTCGCTTCCGTTATTAAGCTGCCAGTTTTTGGAGAACTGATCGGCAAAAAGTCCTCCCTTGCTGAAGGTTTTGATTGGCGTGGATGATAGAACTTTGGCAGTTTCATTGAGGTTCTCTTTAGTCAGTGACTGGACCACGCCTGGGGACTGTTCCAGTTGCTCTGGCTCGTTTTGAGGCCTCTTTAGGTCTTCACTGTTGATGGAGGTCTCTGAAGGGTAGGTGCTCGCTTGGGACCGGGGTCGGACCTCATACTGCACGATGTCTTCGTTGGCAGGAAGTTTACCGCAACACAAATACTGGCAAAATTCTCCGAGACCCATGATGATGTTCCACTTCTTCGATGACAGCCAGAATTTGGAGCGAGGGAAAAATAAAAAATATCAGTCAGTGAGATCTATGACTGGCGAGTGCGTATCCGTGATACGTTATGAAGCCCTTGAAAATTGGACGGCGTAGCATTTTGTTTTCAAAAAAACATTACCAGCTCAGAAAATCCGGTGCTGTGTTCCTGCTGTGAATTCATACATGGATCGTGAAGCTAATGTAAACATACTTTTCTGTCATTTACTTGCAGATCTTGGTTCAGCAAATACGATGTTCTGATAATTCAAAGCTGGCTGTGCCAGATAGTCGCCATCCTGAACTAAAAAGCTAAAATTGCTCAGGTACGAATGTTGAGTTTTACAGGGTGGAGCAAAGATCACTTCACCAATTTGAACATTTATTACACGAATACTAATCCAGCTATAAAAAAGGTTATATATGAAATGAAAGAGAAAATTTGGATTTTTTATTATCTAAGGGCTATATGCTTTATATTTTCTCCATTATTATTTAAACACTAGTATGTACGCTCGTGAAAAATAATTGGTTTTAATGAACACATGAATTGAAATAACTAATTTTGATGAACACATACTGAATTTTCTAAAGTGATATGATTTAAGGGTTATGATTTTAATTTTTTACTAACTTTCGTGAATATTTTCTTAAAAAAATTTTCGACACGTATATTAATATACAGTATCCAATTTACAAATTCATAAATTCTTCGAATTTATGCTATTATCCTCGTTCGACCGGGAATAAATCGTATTCGTGCAACCAACTGACTCAATATGAAAAGCAGTGATTATTTCGGTATTGTTTTTTTAAGTAATAACTGAAGAGTTAATTTTGCTCTATTTTATTCCTTCAAAAGCGGACACCAAACACACATACATATAAATATATAAATAAATACACAACGGGTATTATTATGTTAGCCTAGTAGACGCGTGTGCCAAAAACGACAGGACAAATGATGTTAATTTCTTAAAAAGCACCTTATTTACTGTGAATCTGCTATTAAATATTGTTATTTTTAGTATCTTTGATACGGACTGCCTTCTCTGACTGTCCTGCTGATTAGCAATACAAACCGGGGAATTTTCTCCTATCTAAATCTTAATTAAAGAGAGTGACAGAGAGATGGATGCGTGGACCGAGCAAGCAAGCAGCACTGACCTATTATTATATAGTTCGATAAGCGTATTCAACGTACTGTAATTTCCACGAGTTTTTCTTAAATATCTGGAGTTATTCTGTTGAACTTCCGCGATGATGTGTTTTTAACTTATGGAGTGTATTAGGCATATTGATGTGAGCCTTGCTTTTAAGGTATCCCCACAGAAAAAAATCTGCATGGGTTAAATCAGGAGACCGTAGTGGCCATGAAATGTCACCAAAGCGTGAAATTAAACTACCAGGAAAGGCAGCTCTTAGTATTGCCATTGTTTCTCTTGCTGTATAAGGTGTCGCCCCTTCTTGCTGGAACCACAAATTCTGCATGTCCAAATCTTCCAGTTGTGGCTGTAAATATGACTGAGTAGTTGTATCCTTTCACTGTCACGGTTGCACCATCAACATCCTCGAAGAAGGAGGGATCAATGATTTTTGCACGCGTTATGCCACACAAGTCGGCAACCTTCTGGGCGTGAAGTGGCTGCTCATGGATTATCCTAGGGCTTTCATCACATCAGAATCTGCAGCTTTATTTATTGACATGCCCACTGCTACTGAAATGGGCCTCATCAGACATGATAATAGGAGAGAGGTAAAAGTCTCATCATTCGTCCGCCATAGAAATGCACGTGCGAACTCCTTTATTTGTTGATGGTCTGCAAACTTTAACTACTGTGTTACTTGAATTTTATTTGGAAACAGTTATAAACTTTTTTTAGGGTGCGTTGAAATGATCGTGAAATTGCTAGTTAACTGGAACATTGCCGAGTCGACGTTCTTAAATCTGCTGCACACTCAATGAAACACGTTGAATTACATATGCAATTCGTACAGATCTCGGTCTGCCAGAGCGTTCTTTGTCTGCTATTGAGCCAAAACCTCTGAGTTTTGAAATCATTGCAATAATACATTGTTTGGAAGGCCTTTGTGGTCTAAAGGTTCTGACGAAGTCCTCTATACTTCAATTAACGATACCATGCGAAAGAAATAACTTTGCACTATCTCTACTCGTTGGTCTTTGCTGTATTTCGGCATTTTGGGATATGATGATGGTAAGTTTTGATTTCAGTAAGTTTTGATTGCAAAATATGTTTCAAATCCGTATTATCAATGCACGATGAAAATTCCCAATTTTATCGTTCATTTTTTATGTAACGCATTTTATAGCTGTATTAGTAGTCGTGTAATAAATGTTTAAAATGGTTAAGTGAATTTTGCGTCACCCTATACGATACAAGGATTAATGTGAACGTGTCATGATGTACGTGACGTTTTTCATCAATAATTTTAATGTTATTTATTACTACAACATTTGTACACGCCCTAGCATGGACCATTTGACTTATCCCTGTTGCTCTACTCTATTTTTTTGGCCGTGGTGACGCAGAGGTTCCATGGGAGTGTATTTGATAAGATAATATAATAATAATAATAATACAAATAAAAATAATAATAATAATATAATTTTGGCGCTGGTGTCCTGCTAGTTCCTTAAAAATAAAATACTGAACTCCAAATGACGCGAGGAAATGTCTATTAAACGCCATAAAAAATCGGGCGTGTTGGCATTGGCCAATGCTGGGCCGACGTTTTGATTTGTATGAGTAGGCTTTTTAACTTTTGTATAGATTCAGTTTCGATTTATGTTATTAACAACAGTGTAAGATTTTCATACTTTCCTACGACGTGTACTTCGTTCCAATGATTCCTTACTCAAATTTTTCCCCTCGACCGAAATGCTTCTCTAAAAAAGCTTCGATAGGCTAAGAAACGTCAATACGAGTAAGCGAATTTGAATTAGAAAATAGACTCACCTACTTGAGTCTTTCGTAATTCATATATTCGATCACATTTCGGTTGGGCATTCATCGTCGAATAGAATACAAAAGCAGCAAAAGCCCTCACGATTTCAAATCCGTGTAAAAATCATTTTCGCGAGCATGAAGTGCAATTCGTTTGAGTTATTTCTTTCAGGAATCGAGTAATCGACAACAATCTACATCGGACAACAACACCAAGAAAACAATTTCATCATTTGTAACCCGATTATGTCATATTTCGTAAATTTATCCCAATCTTATTTTAGATGAACATGAATGAACCAAGTTTTCATAATGCAGCACGAATGTCATTGGTGTCACAAACGTAAATCAAAATGCAACGCTCCTTCGATTTATTGCAGTGAATAGTCATTTATTATTCACGATAATGCATTTGTGATAATGGATGAGATTGAGAGAGGGACTTGCATTTTAAATCAATCACATGTATCTTAAAACTGTGAAAGCCTCCCCTCGCCTCAGGATTTATGACTTGAACATTTCATTTGACGGCACTTTTGTTTGCCCAAACTGAACGTGCCAATAATATCGATAGCATTATTTTGGTGGCTGTTCAATAGACACCTGCAACCTGCCTGAGAGTCTGCTCCAACTCTGGGGCAAATGGCAATCCCAGAACTAAAGTCACTCATGGAGCTTTGATCCACACTGCGTGGTTCCACGAACTCATGCAGCGGTTCCACCAAAAGTGTAAGCACTGATTTTAAATATTAATGATATTAGGTATCAATGATTCAACATTCTTCTGTCACGTTTTCTACTGGAAGCTAAAGGGCTCTCTTGAAATAAACTGTTATACACTGTATCACATGTATAGTATATTATTAATTTATAAAATCAGTGCATGTATTTTTCGTGGACATTCCTAATTTGAGAGGGATTTTAAAGTGAAGTGTTAGTCACGAAGGGGACAGTTTATCACATTTCAGTCGCGAAATTTTATGGTAATTGATATCTTTAGTTGTATACATATCTTTATGAGAAAGACCTGATGTGTAAAAGTATGCGTTCATATTTCGGATCAATTGTTTACTTATTGATACTCACCAATGTTACCAAAGTAATTGGTATTTTAAAGATAATTCTGATCGTTGTTAACTGGAAAACTTGTCAGCACCTCTGCATAGCAAACAGAGGGGTGAGAATTTCAATGGACAAAATCGATCGAAGCCCTCGAAACGAATTCAGGAAATCTAATCCTGGGATATTGAAACTAGTTCTGGGAAATTGCACCAATGGGAATGGGAAACGGTATGACGGAAGATAATCGCAATGATGTTCAGAAATGGCAATCCCAGTTGCAAAGTTAGTAGTGCAGACGATTTCATACTTTACAAGTATTAAGTTTCACACTCATCTCATGAAAGAAATGATTGTTAAATATTCCTGCACTGATTCAGAAATGACTTCGTTTTGGCTTGAATGGGTGAACTAAATGTTAAAATGGACTATTTGGCTCAACGTTCAAAATGTTAACCTCTAGAATTTTTGAACATTCAATTGCTTAATTCCACGGCCAAATGTACTAACAAATAATATGAAAAGTGGACAACTTTTCTCTGAATTACTGAGTTTTATGAGCCTCCCACAGCGAAAAAAACATACTCTTTTTGATTGTTTTTGTGATTTTTTTATACTTTATCTTTTTTGCCAACTACTTGCACCGAGAATGGTTTGTTACTGCGCTACTTTTTCTCGAGTACAAAGTAAAAATTTAGGTCCACGTCACGAAACGATACTTTGTCTAGCTGCAGTCGTCACTTCGGAGTGGCAGCGGCCACAGATGACAGAGCCAGAGACGGCAATGAAGCCCTCAATGAAGCTCACTTCATAACGCGGGCCGCTGACTCACCTCTTCCTGGCCGGGAAATAAAGGACTTTGAAAGACGCTTTAGCTTTAGATTCGCGGATCGCGCCTGGCTCGCCCTTTCTTCCAGTGAGCAAATAAGTCGTCAGCGACGTGCCTTTCTTTTCAGGAAGGGGGCAGCGAACCGACCTCGCCCCGAAGCTCTAGGATTGTTTCCAGGCTGATCATACCAGTAGTATCCTCTCGTAGCCTTAACGTGTTCAGAAACTTCCTCTGTTGATTTATGGTCATTTTTTTTCCTGGAGGCCCATCAGGCAGTTTTCATGTTGCCATTGAGAAGTTTGTAACACGACTGGAAACTTTAATTAAACTTCTTTCAGAGCCGCACTCCATTTCTCAAAGGGTTCCTTAGAAAACTAATAGAGATATTTGCCAACCATTTTGGATAAGAAGACTTAGCGCATAAAACGCTCCCGCCTTTTTCAGGGAATTGCGCTCCTCAAGTTTGGATAGACCCAGAAAAACATGGCGTCGTAGAACATCAAAGAAAGGAAGCATTCATCACTGTCGGAGCAGATATGCTTTTGGGCTCGCATTCTTCTCCAGATCATTCAAAGTTGAGGTTGATGCAATAAAACATGGCTGTGGAGTCATTCGGTTATAATTTTCAAGCCTGGTGCTCGTATACATATACATATTAAGCGGGGGAATACAACTGCAGAATATTACTGGTTTGCTTCGCTTGTCTCGAGTATTTACATTTTTCTTAGCCCTGTCATAAAGTTCGAGGGCTTACAAGTCTAGCGAGGGCAGAACATCGGCACTCTTTATTATTTTCGTCGTTTAAGGCGCAGCTCGGCAGGGCGGTGTATCGTTAAGTTCAAATCCTGATAAAATCCCGCGTCTTATATGAGTCCCATAGAACGTCCTCCTGGTATGATGTTAATCATCGTTATATGTGTCTTTGGCATAAAATTCTAGAATCGAGGATTCAACAACGGATTAAAAAACTATCCTTGCTTTGAAAATATTGCTTATTACTCGTTGTCTCGACTGAATGAATGAGACTATATATATTTCCGTCAATATGACCTCATTTTATGCGTCATCAGAAGCTTTTTCCCAAAGTCAATGTGAACTTATTCATGACGTCACGGAGAGCAGTTATACACATCAATCTCAAATTACTATTAACAGGGAATAAATTCTCGCTTAGACAAGTGTTACTGAAGACCAGGGGAAGAATTAAATCTTCCTGAAATTCTTGAAAAAAAAATTAAAAATTTTTAGAGCGATTTAATTCGTCATTACGAATGAATGTGACATTCGAAATATTGAAAATCCCTTTAGAAGATCTTAGTTTTCGTCCCACCCTTGCTGTGAAAGCCCTAACGAGAAAAATTGAGAAAACCAACAGAAGAATTGTGAATAAAGAGTTGTTCTGGTCTCCAATAACACTTGTCAAAAAGAAAATCGGTTTCAAAGTAAACTTACCCCTTTACGTCAGTCTCAGCCCATTCTGGACGTAAATTTTTGAGTCAAGGTGTGGCATCGAAGTCAATGTTGACCCATTCCTGCATCTCTGTTGACCAATTCCTGACATTTACGTGAATTAACTCGTGACGTGAATGTGAACTTCCACATCCTTGGCCAGGAGCGCGCTGTACACTTCACGCTGGACACTAGGCTTCAGCGCTCTGAAGTGAGTCCTGTTTATGAAGTTGCGACCGAGAGAGGCTTGCAGCGGGCAGGAATGTTCTTAAATCGTTATAGCTGACGTGCGCTAAGGACAGAAGGGTCTTTTTCGTGCTACTCAATTTACCACAGTCTCCGAAACATGAATTTAGGGAGTGGTAAAGTATGTAAGAAGGACATGTCGATGCCATGAGCTCCGGACTAGGCCTTATGTATGTAGACTGGATAGAAATGGGCCGGGTTCAAACAGGGTTTCAAAATGAGCAGATTGTGAAATGGCTTTGACAACTTAAGTAATTAAAAATTATTCTAAAAATGCAACATCATTCTAGTAGCTCAGTTGTAAATTTACAGGTGTGTACCAGTGAACGCTGCGTTAACTCATTTGGAGCAATTCCTTATGCTACCTGTGATCCGTACCTCAGATTTCGCCCAACTAACATCTCTATGATATAATTTATATCCATGCTCGGTTCTCTAATTATGTCTCTCTCTGTGCTTGTAAATCAATTTAGGAGTGTTATGGATGTTGGATTTTTACTCTAGTTTCCCATTTGCTCTTCGTGAGTTGAAGTTCTTTTCTTACATCACCAGAACCCTGCGGCCGACAGCACCGCAGCTCTAACGACTCGTAATTAAACTTTGTCAGCTACAGAAATCCAATAGTTTTTACGAGGTATTACCAGCCACCTCCGCCAGTCTTCCTGCCGTTAAATTTAGGAAACAGCTTTCTAACGTGTGCGCGTTTTACGTGGGTGTTAGAGTTATCTGTTGTTTCGCTGGAGAATTCATTTTGGATGTTGATTAAATCATATGGATTAACCAGCATTTTAACAAATCACGGTGTACCAACTTAGACTCACTATTGAATATATGTTCATATATAAATCATTTCTGATGCTATGGAAAACTACAAGCAAAGCGCAAGCACGCAAGCAGCGCTCGTACCGCAGGAAGGGAACATAGTCACAGCCGTGACTTCGAGAGGAATAGAAAATGGGGCAAATTTAGACGACAAGCCGAGGGTCTCGTGAGCATCAGGAGGGCGAGACAGCCGAGTGCTGCCGCGCATATTGGAAAGTCCATTGCCCAATATCGCCTCAATGAAACTCCCTCGCTGTGCTTGAGCGGATTTCATCGTTCCGAGAGTGGCATCAGAAGTCAAACTTCGAAAAAGTGAAGTACCCTAAGTTTGAATTAGCGACAGTAAAAGTGAAGCACACGTGGAGGAAGCGTGCGATGAGGAAATGTGTATTTGTCTTTGGTTGTCCTTGCAACTGTGACGAGGTTTAATGAAGTTCTGGTGTTGAAGTTACCTAAATTATCTAGTAAAATTATTTGAAGGAAGGAGATGAGCCACTTCAATAAATTACACGCATCTGAAATAGACTGCTATTTTCACGACAGAAGTATGAATACAGAATTCGAATGAACAAAGTTCACACGAGTGGTGATGAAAGAACGAGGTAGCGTTGGGTCGACATGAAAACTGTTTTTTTTATATGTTAATTGAAAAATAAAGAGAATTTTTCTCTTACAAAACATTCGAGCTCGCAAATGAAGGAAGTATTGCGAAGAAAATATTTTATTTATTACCTATGGTATTCAAAAATACAGAGTTATCACTGTAATACAGCGTCTACTCATAATCATCCCCGCAACTCTATTTTTGTCGTAGTTTGAAATTTTTGAGCTCTGCTTTGGGGTAAAGAGGATAAGTAGTTTAGAGAACATATATTTACCAGAATATTTTAAGGTGTTCTATTTTCTATTGGGTTCATGTCTGGAGACTAAGCTATCCAATTTAAATTCCTGACGTATCCTGAATGACTATCACACCACTTAATGGCATGACAGGTCTGGCCCGATGCCCCTGGTAGTCGTCATCCTCCAAAGGTGCACGAAAAACAATAAGTGACTATTTTTTTGACCGAGGAGCACATCATAGCATGTCCTGAAAATAGGCCGCTCTATGAATGTCGTGGAAGTATTCACGCGATAAAAATGAAATTGACTCGTGAAAGAGATGATTACACAAAAATTGAGGCCTAAACTCCAAAGAGGTTTTAAATATGTAAGAGTATAACACTACAGCTGGAGGAGCCACAGTTATAAATATACGTGTATCACGATCACGGGAAACTATTCATAACAAACAGCAACGATATTCGCTTACCTCTTTTCGTAACTATCTGCACCGCCACTTCTTGGTTCATTTGGGATTGGCTTTTGATTTATAATGGTGTGTTGATTGCATGCATCCATTGCTATGCTACATGAAAATCTCAAAACGTTAATGGTTTTGCTCCAATGAGTTCTAATCGTACTTCGATAATAATCTGACACAGAGGGTGACACAGAGGGTGACACAGAGGGTGACACAGATAAGTTCGAGAGTGTCTTAGTTTCTGAGGAAATCCATCTAACCTTGCAATTATTACACTGTTCGTCCATAAATCTTCTACAAACTTGATGTGCATTTCTAGATGAATTCTACTCAGAGAGCTTTGAAAATGTCGTAGAATTGCCGTTATTCACTTCGAAGTGCATCCACAGTCATAGCACTGTGACCGTCTTTTCCTATTACCCATTCAAGTACCAGGTAGACTGTCATCCTACTGGCAGTCAGAGTTTAGGCAAAATTAATGGTGTTTCCTATAAAACAGCTATTGAAGCTTTCATATTAAATAAAAGTTGTTAACCCTACTTGGTGGGCATCAAAAAAGTAAACTTACTTCCGAATAAGTTATGCGATTGTTAGCTTACCTGTGTAAACTCTGATGTAAATTTCTGCCTTTTCATGTGGCTCCATGTAAAATTCACGAATGCTGCTTGCAGGGAATTTTTTTCCGACGACTCTACCAGTAATTTATAATACAAAAAAAGACACCTCACCTTCACCTTTTGATTTTCAGTCGTAACATCGCGAGTCCCCATTACTGCAGAACAAAACTCGACCTCTAATCTCATGACAGTTCGTTCAGACAACCATCACCTTGTCGTTTGAAATGAATTCCTGATCACTGCACCGTCTGCTGACTGTCGTGCCGTACCTTGTGACTCGGAGTCAGGCTGTATTTGTTTCAGAGCTCATGAGCATAACGAAGTTTTCGCGTGCCGTCTCAGTAATAACTGAAGCTGATTTGACTCCACGTATTGATGAAAAGCATCAGTCTAATGACATAGTCCCAGTTATTTCATCAGAATTACTGTCATCAACTCAGAGTTCGTTGCCCTAAAATGTCAACCGTTAAAAATTGGAATGTCATCTGACATCATCGAAACAAGCGTTGACTCCACTGACGTGGCCATTGGCACCAATGCAGTGCTTATTACAGCACCCACGGACGCGACTGACATTGATATCCAGACTCGTCAACAAAATGTTTACGGCAGGGGAGCGCCTTCAGTTCGGCAGGAGTTGAAAACGTGAGACCTTAGTAATACCTTCAAACGGCTTCTAGGTCTTGAACCATCAATTGCATCATCCTCAGCCTCGATAGACTCTGTAACTTTCTCTCTGTTACAGACGTGTTACACAATACAAATGTGAGTTTTGTAATATGTTGCACTTCCTTCTCGTGCAATGGATTGCGTGTCAAGTTGTGTTTGCAAGTTCAAAGTGAGCTACAGTTGTTTTTCTAGCCGAGTTGTTGTTCCTCCAAAGTTCCGCTTCATGCAGCGTTGCTACTGACAAGTTATCACTCCTGAAACTGTAAACTCATTTTACGAGATGAGTGTTTGAACGGAGTTGCGAATAATAATAAATACATTTCACAATAATTTCACTCAATAGATCTTCACGTAGCTTCGTCCTATACCGCCAAAGGGAACTGCTCAGCCTTAAACCCTGAAGAAAGATTCGTTCTTCAGTTGCTCCAGTTCCGACATTATCGTACATGGTGAGGCATGCATCAGTAAAGTGCAACGTTGAAAATGATAACACACAATGAATTTCTACTCCCCAAATAATCAGCACAGGATTTTTTCATAAGCGTGCCAATTGTCGAGTTTGTGCACCCAAAACGAAAATCACAGTTAAGGATATTCCGGTCTTACATTTACGAAACGGTCTGATAAAATTGATTCACTATCAAATAAATTACTGGAGTGTTAGCGACCAAGCTAGAACAAATACCCGATTTTATCACTAAGCGAATAATCATTCAAAGTATTAATAATTATATTTTCCGCTGAGCCGAGCGTCTATTTCAGACTAAAACAAGAGTTGAACGATCAGATAGACGATGCTCGAGGGAAAATCGCTGATTTAGTATCTAGTTCTAAAAAATTGAGTATATTGTCTTGTTTTGCCAATCCACTGATTGCAGACTTTTAATTATGAAACAAATATTTAATGTTTGGATATTGTTCGTATGCTATCGCCTGATGCATCTCACTCTCGAAAAATAGCATCCGAATAAGTCCCATAACCTCTGTGCAAAATTGTTGCCCTTGGCAGGAGGACTTGCGGCCTCCGCGCTGTCTGAATTGTAGATTTTTCAATGACATCTGAGTTGTTACCATCAGTCTTCAAGTCATTTTTAAATTAAAGGCAAAAAAACTCGCATCTTCGTCACACCTTGCTGAAGATAAATTCCAAGTCCTGGTAAGCTCCTTGATCCTGACTTTGAAAATCACCTTCAAGAAATTTCCCCGTTCTTCCCAGTCGCGTGTCCTTCGAACCCATATCGAGTCCCTCAGGTTAATTCATCAAAGAGGACTCCACTATCCAGAATCTCGAGTAAGACAGCACGTCACAGTGGTACCCAAACAGATTTGGAAGTCTCTTTCCAAAACTTCATTCGATGATTGAAGATTACCGAAAATTCAAAATCACAATTTTTAGAAATAACATGATAACTGCGTCACTCGGAACCGTATCAACAGGACGTTACAAAACCTGTCGAAATGATACCAGTTGAAGTTAATCTAAGAATTAATCAGGGTTCCTTATAGTGGAATTACCAAAAATTATCTTCAACGGTAAAATTACTCTGCAGTTGAGCAAAGTAATAAGCATCGAGACTCCAATTGGAAGACTGTTCGACATCGACGTACGAGAACTTAATCGAGTGACGTAAACTGGTGCCACAGGCTACGACGTCGATGGCATCCTATTCTAGTGACGTCATACGGCGACGCAGTCCAATCCTGAGGCAAGAAGCTGGGGCCACTAACGGCCGCCACTCATCATCTGTTAAAAAACGAATATATCACTAGATAATTAGCGGCCTTTAGGGACATATGCTGCAGTAGCGCGCCGGTAGTTTTTATTGCGCCGAACTGCTAGAGGCCCCACTAGGTGCCCTGCAGACAGAACTGTTGGCGCAATATTTAGCGCTGCATAGAGCCTAGGCAACACTTATTACGCAAACTGCAAAAAAACTTTTTAGACGCTGCACACAAACAAGGTGTAGCATTGAGTCCGCCTATACCACAGCGAAAATACATCGTTGAGAGAGAATCATATTCAGAGCTTTTTTATGAAATTCAGTAGTCTCTCAGCAAAAATGCACTATCTCAACTGTGGGAAAGTTTCCATATCCTAGCCAAACACTTAAAGACCGAAAATGAAAGTACGTGTAGCGTAAGGAAGGAAGAATGGAGAGAGAATAAAATATTGAGAGGAGGGAGTGGAAGGGAAAAAGGCTGAAGGGAAATGCAATAACAGTGAAGAGTGGGACGGTGAGGGCAATTTTGAGGATAATTACTGGGGAATGGTTTCGTTGCGCTTTATTTTGAGGGCAGCACCACAAATCTCCGAAGAAGAGTGGTCGTCATTTGTGCGCTGTGCCAAATACCGTGTCGCGATGAAATTTGTTTTTCACTATTAGGGCAAAGACCGCTTTCCAAATTGGATTTGTATACAGAACTAAGCAGCAGAATAACTTTCATCTGGCTGACTTTGTGACTTGTTACATTTGTTATTCGACGTCAAACTGCAAATTTGGAACCAATTCTGGTCTTCACCGCTAGACAAAATTTGAAATTGAGTGAGGTTTAGCAGGAAACAATTTTTGGCAGGACGGTGCATGGAGCGCGCACCCTGCCATCAGCGCAGCTCTCGCAGTGCTGCGACCGGGCTGGGTCTAGTTAGTATTTAGAAAAAATCTGTTTTTCGTGGTGCCAATATTAGTCTTATTATTAACATTAACATAAAAATAGCAATAATAATAACGATATTCATGAAAATATCACGAATATTACCTTTTCAATATTGACAATTACTAAACTTTTCTGCATATCCTAAGGCAACATTACATTCTATCACGATTCAAGAGCATGGGTACTCGGTGTAGTGATGCTTCAACAGTGACTAATTACCCTTAAAAAAATGACAAAAGAATCGGCCTAACGAACTCTTCGAGAAATTGAGACAAGGCCTGGGTTGATCACTGGAGATTGTAGGGACTTTCCGAAACGTAATAGCGTTGAAAAGCTGAAATGTGAGGATTCCCAGTCAGTGGGACAGGCGGCATACTGGAATTCCACAGAAGAACTAGATTATCTGTAGGCCTAAACTATTTCAAATTCAGTGCGTTGCAGACAGCTTTAAATTTCTGTTTGCTCTTTAATTTCGGAGTTTTTGATCTCGCTTACGGGTTTTTTCCGGTGAATTGGAACACCTTGCAAGAAGAGACGTGCAATCTTGCTGGCAAAGCCTCTTCTCTCCTCTCACAGCTGCGGCGCCTCATTGTCTGCACGGCAGAGCTGCCTTCGCCGAAGAGCAACGCAGGGCCAATGGCTGGTCCACAAAGGATTCTTTGAAGATTCTTCAAACTTGTAAACGTGAGCTTGAAAAACGTATGTCTTTGAATAAAGCTTGTCATGGTTGAGCTCAGGCGATCGTTTTGTTTTTTGTACTCCAGAAATAAGCTGAGTTCGAGGCCTTCATACGAAGATAAGGAAGAATAAATGGGAAAACTTCCTCGCTGTCAACGAAAATACCGTGAAAAGAAAAGCATGAGTAGCACCCCAAAAAAACGGATCTGGTGACACACCATAATGTTTCTTGAGCTCTGCTGCACTTGCTAACCACCGACATCAAAAACGGGGAAATTAATAACTAATAAATGTAAAACCGATCCCGTCGGGTGGATCAGTGGAATAAGTCCAGAATTCAGGCAGACGCGCGTCTTACGGCATAAAATGTCAAAAAGAACACGATTTTTCAATGCATAAAAAGCTTGAGGCCTCATTGAAGAATGATTTTTTAGAGGCTTGAGTTTATGCGTCCAACCTACTGATGAACGAGGAGAATATAAAGATATATAACTCTAAAAATCGATGTTGACGTAAACTGATGAATAAAATATAGTTTTTAAACATATAAATACATTTTTTTTTGCAGCTTTCCTCACTCCCGTCAACGTAGGCGTTTTCAGTTGAAATTATGAAGTATTTGAATGGCATCCCAACATGAAACAAGAGATTGCACTTTCAACGAAAGCATAGCTCCGCCTCTCCATGCAGAGATATTACATTCTTTTTCTGAACGTTTTTTTTCTTCGTCTATTGAACAGATGGAGCGCTCACCGTGAGATACATTTCACGCATTCAAAGAATAAATTTTAAAATTTAAGTAATAGGGATAGAAATTTTTAGAGTACTTCACTCGAGAATTTCATCAAAGTAGAACTGAAGAATTCGGTTCCCCCAAAAACCGTCAGAGTGGAGGACCACATTTCAGAAGTCCTTACGTCCTCCTGAGGAAAAATATTAAAAGTTTACAACGACGGAGCGCTTCAGACGATGAATGTTAGGTATTGTTAAGTATAGCGAAGACTTAAGAGCTTTATTCCTTAGTGTAAAATAAGGGTCGCTCTGTGGGGGAAAAGGCATTTCAACAGATGGAAGCCTATGCACGAGAAAATCTCAAATTCCAGTGATACACGTAAAATTAATTTACAAACGAGGTTAGAAAACTCTTCGGATGGTACAAAATTTTTTGAATTTTTGAATAGTTCTCATATATGCAAAATACGGAGTCGTGCATTTTTAACCTTAATCAAGATAAAATACGCAAGTATGTAGGAGGCGTTTTAGATCACCGACACCCGAAATCTACTTTAGTAGTAAAACAAGGATGGACACATACCCTATCAAAAATCATGGACGTATTTGCTGACGGAGTAAAGCTAAGTAAGCCAAGACTATGAGACGCATCGTCTCGGCGACAAATGACCTCAAAATCAACGATGAAATGTCCACTTACGTCTGCAATTCCAGGCCCTTAAATGTCCACGGACACCTGCGGCGTTCGACCATACAAAGTCCCAGCTCGGCCTTGACGTCCATCATCGGCCCCACACATCCCACTCCTCAAGCGATGCGCACTGTGTTGGCGGCACTGGCCGTGTTTGAGTTTTGCGTTAAAAACTCTAGGTTTGCTCACAGTCCAGACTGTAGTGTCTGAACAACCCTAAAACACTTGATAATTATTTGCGGCATTAGGTAAGATAATGGTGTGTTTAAGCAACACAGAAATTCCAATAAAATTCAGAAATTTGTTTTGATATATTTGGTAGTTTAAGTATTTTAGTAAAGCTTGTGCCGTTTTGACACCATGGCTAAGTTGAACCTTATACTGAAGTCATGAGTCCCAGATCACTGGTGTTAGGATCGTTGTCTTTGGTTCCAGCTTCCACATCTCAGGTGTCATGTCTTCAGTTCCTGGTCCCTAGATCGTGATTGAGAACTCGTGATTCAATACGCTGGTCGGATTTTTCAGGTCTCCAGTTTCATGTTTCAAGGGCCATTTCCTTGTATGAAGCTTTTGTCTCGCTACAGTCATTTTATACGTGGGTTGGAAATGAGGAAATTAAATTTTCTTTTAGCGCTACGATGACGAGGCAAAACATGCACAAATATGTCCGTCTCAAGACGGTTTTTTCAAAGCCGTGTGTCATCGAAAGTTTCATCGGCGCTTGACAGAAAACCTCGTTGATGCCTGGACAGAGTGGACTTAAAAAAACTGTCAATAATTTGTAGATAAATCCTTTGAGCTCTGTTATAGTCATTGTCAAGAAATGACGAATTATTCATAGTCTAAGAGGAGTAGAAAATATATGGAAATATAATTATATTTTCCATACCATGTAGGATTGTAACATGGTTTATTTCGATAGTTTAAGTTACTGTAGAGATCGTACGAATGCATCTAAAATTATATAGGTCTGTACACTACGTGCTTGAAATCAGAATCTCTGAAAGCTGCTCATTAAAATTATAAAACTGAATCTTTGGGACCATGCAGTTAATTATTTGCTAGGTTGTGGATGCAAACAGATATTTTTGATTAGATCAACCAATGATTACGGTAAGTAGCGTGAGGGACAAGAAATGCGTCTTTTAAAGTTATTTTTCATTGAACAGCTCGACGTAATTTAGTGAGCACTGATGTCGTGTTCAAATTCAGCTCTCGTTTACCAATTCAGTCCAAACTATTCCACTGAATCTTGTCCACCAATTTCAAATGAAGCAAAATGACAGACGATGAGTGTGGTTGCCTGCAGTCTTCTAAGCGGACATGGTAATGACCTCTGGGTAGTTTTCTTTAGAAGCGCGTCTTGATTTTATGGGATTGTACATACTGTTTTTGGCTTCCTTACCTGTCTTTATTAACTGTTGCGTGGATTTTTAACGATTGAATGATAATAAAGACTAGTTTTCACCCTGCGATAAAATTCACTCGCAAAATTCCAGTTGATTTTAAAAGACACTAAATGGTTCACGAGCCGCGTACGCTGCCGCCCCAGAATAAACGACCGAATTTTAGAACCTGAAAAGAGGGCTGCATCACTCATTACGCGGCACCTTTCAAGCGCGTAGGCCTGACAAAGCGGGCTCCAATTGCGGGTGGCGGTGGTGTAATCAGGCTGCCCTTTTGTGTGCTTCGCTTCCCTCAGTTGTTGCTACACTGCGCGCCACAAAGCGAATTCCCCCGATCCCAGTTCAAAAAATCCTCATTGAAGTCTTTCAGCGCTTTTGCAGGAGAAATGAGTGGTAGCCATGACTGAGAATTGAAGTATGAACTTCTTCGTATAGCTGATGAACCCGAGTTTTTTCCATTTAAGTTAACCCATTGTTATACGAATGATACAACATACCCAACGCAGTGATGAAAAAGGGTTTTCTGTCTTGCCATTTACTTGGTGTGCTGTACCGGTGCAAGTACGCGAGGTATTTGGTGTGCTGTACCGGTGCAAGTACGCGAGGTATTTGGTGTGCTGTACCGGTGCAAGTACGCGAGGTATTTCGTGTGCTGTACCGGTGCAAGTACGTGAAGTATTTGGTGTGCTGTATCAAGAGCCGCCAGGTACAAATTGGGGAGAAAGCATGTCTAGTGTTCGGTAAAATCGGAAAATTCTATTAATGAGGCGATGAGTTTGCGATAAGCCCATCTGATAAGCCCAAAAGGAGCAAAGGGTAATAGAGGCTCGTTTTTGTAAATACAAAGAAGTGTTAGAATCGAGACTTTAATTGTTCTTCGACTAACCCTAAACTACATGGAGATTAATTCAATATCTACTACATTAAAAATCGCAATCCTATTTATTCCCGCCAGCCGGAAGTCCGCCATCCTCGCATTCCGACCGAATATTTAATTAGGAAATATTTCTGCTAGGGACTGAGTTAGGGCAAATTTAATTAATCTAGGCCCCAATTAGGAATTACAGAGCATGCAGTTTTTTAATTATTATTTTCAAATTTGGTCTTCGATGAAAACCCCAATTGCAACGAGATCAGGAAAGTTGGAGAAGGAATCGCTTTTGAAAGCGTAAAACTACCATCGTATCGTTTTCTTGGAACAAAGAAATTCAAAGGAAAGTTGGGTAAAGTTGTTGAACTTTGTAAGCATGTGAAAATTTTTCTCAATTTTTCAAAAAGTATTATCAGACTCATAGAATTTTACTTTTTAAAGTTCAAATGCATGATCTTCCAAAATTTTTGAATGCCTACTGTTCAATACTATGCAATTTCGTGTACGTACATATATTGAAAAAAATTGTATATGTCTCAGAATGAAGTTGCAATTACTCAGGTTATCTACGAGAGGAAGTTATGAATTTTCCGCCGTTCTTTTCTCCTAATTTATTAACAGAAAAATTGAGGCTACTCTAGTGGAACACAATGTTCCTACAAAAAGAACTTCCTTTAGATTCACAAGCCAGTGCACGTCCTCTAATGATGTTTTGGTCTCACTCACCAATTGATGCACCGATTCTTTTATATCTTCATCGGTACTACAGAGATGACGTCTTGAAACGACTTAAAATGGTCCATCTAGCTTAAAACGGTACATCACTATTACAGAGACAACTTCGTAAAAGGCCTTAAAATTGTTCATTAAGCTTAAAATGTTCCATCATTATTACAGCGATAATATTGGGCATCATCTTAGAAAGGTCTATGGAGTTTAAAACAGTTGTTTTTTGTTATTGTTACAACGCTAACCTCGTGAAACATCTCAAAACGGTCCATAAAGCTTAAAGCGTCCAACTTCATTACAACGCTAACCTCGTGAAACATCTCAAAACGGTCCATCAAGCTTAAAACGTTCAGCTTCATAACAACGATAACCTTGTAAAACATCTCAAACGGTCCATCAAGCTTAAAGCGTCCAGCTTCATTACAACGATAACCTTGTAAAACATCTCAAAACGGTCCATCAAGCTTAAAACGTTCAGCTTCATTACAACAATAACCTTGTAAAAAATCTTAGAGAGATTCATCGAGATGGTAATTTGCAAATGCCAAGATCATGGTTGTACGCAGGATGTAACTGCATTTAAAAATGAAATCCAATTACCCCTTGATCTTGACAGTCGGTTTAGGTGTCCGAGGGCCCGAGTGGTCATGTAGCTACACGGCCTTCTCCGGCAATAGGTTTTGGTGTTTAGTGCGGAGACATAAATGGTGATAAGCATTCAAATTATTCAGGTCTATTACATGGAATTGTCTAACTTCCTATGGTTTAAAATCCTAACTTACCAACCACCCAGAAAAATTTGATTCCTCATTTTACTGAACAGCGATCCACGTTGGACCGTGCTTGCGGAGATACCATGTTTCTTTGACTATTGTTAAAAAAATTAGGTATCAAGCTCAGATTTCAACCA
Organism: Orchestia grillus; assembly: GCA_014899125.1. Lineage (NCBI taxonomy): Eukaryota > Metazoa > Arthropoda > Malacostraca > Amphipoda > Talitridae > Orchestia > Orchestia grillus. Next base: position 12,136 of record VOMN01131513.1, on the reverse strand, counting down.
CATTGCTTCAATGGTTCCGTATTCAAGCATGCATGAGCACAAGGCAGTATTCTTAACAAAAAATACCATGGCTGAGCTAAAAAACATTCATAGCTTACAATCGTTAAAAACACACATTAGTAGAAATCGAAATATTGTAGGGTGTACTTTACACCTCAACTCGGAGCTAGTGCTGCAGCTGGTGTGTGAGAGTGTGCGTTGATAACTAATGCAGTGTAGATTGAGGGTCCAAATGTATAGTAATGTGTCATTTCATCTTTACAGACGAGGTAATTCGTTCAGACTTATGTATAATATTATGTTCGTTACGTGCGTGATCATTGAGATTCACACGCTGAAACGATGGATAACGTGCAGTTATATAGCCCTTGGTACCAAAACTCTATAATATTGTTTGTTTTTATTGATGGTCAGGATATCTTTTTAAGTGATAGACTGTTGGAGTAATTTAAACTTTCATATAAATTACCGTAGACTAACGAGAGCTGTAGGTGTGTCATCTCTAGCACACTTCGGTATAGCTGCCCTACAGTCACACAACTCAGAAGTGTGTCATAAAGATGTAGGTACACATTTCTACGGCAATTTTATGACAAGTGTATGACACACACATAGGTTCAATGAAAATACAGCGGGTTTTATTATAGTGTTGGTTAAAGAATACGAGTTCAAACATTTATTACAGCAACCTTCGTGTTTGGTTATTCCAGAATCACGTTGGAAAAAAATTAAGTGATCGATTTATTGTGCTATTAGTGCCAATTTTGACAATTATGATTATGAGAAACGCAGTTGTGACGTCACTCAAGTACGATTACGATTCCCAATATCATCCACCGTAAGTGGCAAAGTTCTTCGGGTTAAAAAGCCTTCATAAATCAAGAAAGAAGCAAGTGTACATCAATGAAAGATGAACATTAAAATTTCATCCTATAATTTTAAAAATAGCCAAATTGAAGTGGAGTTCCCGGCAGAGTAAAGGTAAAGAACACGATTTAAAGAAATTGCACCAAATGCCATTTTTTAACTCGAGCTCAATTTTCGGCTAAGAACCAATTTGGAAGACCTGTACTGTGTTAATTGAATCGTGAACTTATGGAGCTCCATGCGAGCAGCCATGCTATTGCACAGGAGGTTTAATAGAGCACTGTAAAACACTTTATATAGGAAAATTATTTCCTAAAAAGAAGCTACATTGAAGATACGAAAAATCTTCTTCAAGTTTTACGAGCACTGCACAGGTTAGCATCCATTAAACTGGAAAATAAATTCTACTATAAATGTGAAAAACAGCGAAGCAAATGACTCGGTCTTTGACATGCGAGCGCAGCACTCGCGGCAGTGTAGCAGTACCCTGCCCCATCGGGCCGTTACTCAACATCAATCAAGATTAGACGGATGAATGGTCTGCAAATAGTCTATCAGGTATGACTACACGCCTAAATTACACGTGCCCACATCCTTAGCTTCGGAATAACACAACGATGGAACCGGAGTTAAGGCGGCATCGACCGCCGCCGCCTTGATCATTGACTGAAGGCCGGCATGCAGGACCTGCCTGTCTTCCTTGAGTTATGGCAGCTCTCTGGCTCATTAAACTTGCTCTAAAAGCATCACAGTTGTTTAGCACGACTGGTCAATTTGCTGTAAATTCTCATGGCCTCTAAATTGTCTTAATTCTTCATAATTTAGATCTAAAGGACCATATTTCTGTGGGTAGTTGTGCGTATTTCTTTCCCATGTCCAGACAGCGGAGACGGTACGAAATCATCCAATTTGAATGAAATTAAAGTGCTTTTGAATTGTCTGAACTTGATTGGTTAAGTTTCAGATCCATAAATTGCGGACAAATTACACTACAGAACCCACATTCAGGATTCACGAGCTTAAAGAGGACTCCACACGCCTGATTCATGGTACCTTTGAACGCAAATCCTCACAGTTGGAACCAATCAGAGAAGAAAAAAAATCACTCTCTCTGGGAAATATTCATAGCGTCAGCGACCGCCTTTGGTCAGTTTTTTAATGAGGATAAGAAGAAAGGATGAAGTACAAGAAAATACACTGAAATGCTGAGGCACAATGAACTACTTTTGGGCTGAAGCTAATAAGTTTGAAAGAGCTTTAAAATTATCTAATTCTTATCTTTCTCTCTCTCTCGCGCCACAGCTGTTTCAATTCTTGCTGTTTCAATCTGTGTCAGGAATGAAAACACGTCGCAATATTGTATTATGTTTACTAAAATAGGTTTGATAAATAATGCAAACGTGTTAAAAAATTATACGACATGTATTCGCTCCTAGGCAATTTTTAATTTACAGTTTGGTAATGAGTAGAAAAAATTTGGAAGAAAAATATCTATTTTGAATTGTATACTTTGCCGACTTACTTTATGAGTTGCACGTTATTTCTACCATAAGAAAGAACCAAAGATGATTCATAACTACAAATATTTATTTCACGATAAATAATCATATAAACATGCACATTTATTAAATAACATTCGTACATGAAGGCTACTTATCAAGGTAATAACGTTACGTTTAATGACCGAGAAAACAAAAACAAAAATTATTCAAATCTGTCAGTTTTCATTCGTTCCTCCTGGAACAGATTTAGAAGCAGCCATTATGACATCCGTTATTGCTGCATTCGGAGCAAATTGCCGTCCATCAGCATAAATTTTGCGCCCTATTAATGGTCCATAAATTTTCAATTGAATTCCAGTCTGGCGAAGACGGTGGCCACACCATCAAATTGCCACCTATGAAGCCCACTGGGGCAAGATATTGCTCGAGTGAAATCGCTGAATGGGAGGGGGCATCATTTTGCATGAACACAATCGTTTTCTTATGTTTTTCATGTAAGTTTCATAATTTTCTGAGCAGATATAGGGAAATATTTAAATACTTTGCTGGTAAGAACCGTCTTGCCCTAATTGCACTTCCGAAAGGCAACGCTGCTACAAATAAATTGCCTTTGATCTTCTTTTTTCGAGTACAATTCGGGGCGTGGATTATATTTGACAGCGTTTCCGAGCGACAATTCAAATTGAGACCACGGGCTAATTTATAGAAGACTCGAGAATCTGCGCCAAAGGATCAAAAGAACCGAAAAACACAGCTGATCTCGCGTGTCCGTGCCCGAGGAACGTGTGTTCAGTTATGCATTCATTTTTTGAATTTTCATTAAGGAAATCCTTTTTTAAGCTTTCCTTTTTCAAGCTACTGAGATGCTAGCAGAAGTATCCAAGGATTATTCTGATTTACGCTTGTCGCAGCTTACTTCCAGAATATGGATCCCTCAGGCAATACACCACTGAATTTCGGGACCGAGGTCTGCTAATTATTTCACTCGTTTTCGGAACTTCATTAAAGTTTTCCGTGATATTTTTCTGCCGTGAGCTTTTCTTGGTTCATCAGGTGGACGAATCTTGAAAAAATACTGACTTGCCAGAAAATACAAACTCATTATCGCTTTGATATTAAATTTGCGTTTATGCCACTGAATGGGTAGAAAACTCAATTCAGCCTATTCTCAGGATTTAAAAATTCTGTGAAGCGAAAGTCATGGAAAATTCAGGGGGGGACTTCTGTTGAACTGCAATCAATAAAACTACGAAGTATATTGAATTTACAGAGTGAGATGCAGTTCCTCTTCATTCGAACTGTAAATGAACTACCAAAGTAAATTTTCGTTTTCATTTATCATGGTTTAGCAGTTCCGCCCCATTGCATCTTATGATTTCCCTTATTCGGCTGTGGTGCTGAGCGGCAGATCGTTTCAAGTTTTCGTAGATTTGAACATGAAAATGTACTTCAAAACTCGTTTTCAGTGAATTATTATAAGTTTGTTAATGCAGCTAAACGCTCTTTCTCTTTTCTTTCCCGTATTGCTTTTGATTACCATTTCGTTTTGCTGCATAACGATTATTCATAGTGAGAAAGAGGATTACGTACTCAAAAATTGAGCACGTTATTCAAAACGTAGAAATATAAACAGCTCAAAGATACACGTCGACTGTGGGATTTTGAATCGTTTTTACAGAGGGCTGACAGCGTAGCTAGACAGTTCAAATTTAACGATATCCCCGATACTGGGTACATTAAAAATACATTCGTGATTAGCGCAACCAGGCAAGAATAAGTCAAAATTCGGAGCTCCGTTCAGTAGGCCCCGCTCCTGGTGACAGCATCATAAGTTACAAGGGACAGCAACTTCAGATGTAATCACCGTCAGCTGTTGCGTCAGCATCATTTGGCGATCGCAATTAACAGGCTGTGTCAGATAATTGCTGGTGGAGGGACTGCATCTTGTAATGCATGGCGAAACTTGTCGCAATGCTTCAATGGCAGAGACATGTGCCGGGGTGTAATCATGATACGTTACCAGTGATACGGGGTGTAACCATGATACGTTACCAGTGATACGGGATGTAACCATCATACGTTACCAGTGATACGGGATGTAACCATGATACGTTACCAGTGATACGGGATGTAACTATTCATACGATATGTAACCATAATACGTTATGTTGACCCATATTTTCTTGGATATGGGAAAACCCTTGTACTTGATTATACCGCGTTTATTCCTCCTAAAAACTTAAAATTCAGTTACAATCATGAAAACATGTGTTTTTAACTATGTAGCTGCTTTTGTTTTCTGCAGCGCCGTACTAAATTAGCTCATTTATCGCTCTGAAAGTGGATGTTGGCTAGGGTCTCCAATAATTTCTGAGCTATTTTCAGGGTATTCGTAGAAGCATTTACAAACAGATTTTGACCTGTGGTAAAGAAAATGTTTCTCCAAAGAGCCCTCGACTTCAAAACCCAGTAAAAAATCGATGTGTTCATTTTTAATCAATTAATAACTCAACTTTCTATAAAGTTTGCCATAACAGCGCAAGCATTTTTGATATTCAATCACAACAGCGTTCCGAGGGCGAAGCGTTCAAACTTTGAGAATGCGCTTCACGTAATAACTACTGCATTCCTACGATTGCATAAAACTTGATGTTTTCCCCCAAATTCAGGGTGAACGGGATAGGAATTCCTCTTGAATTCTATATGAAAATATTCATTTTTTAATCGCAATTTCACCCACCGTAGCCCGGCATGCCGATATCAGGATTATAGAACAATCTGGCAGAGCGTAGAGGCGTGGGAGGGTCGACTGTTGCGGCCCCTTACCGTTCCTTTAACTGCGCTCGTACTGACTCCCCATGCCTTGGAACTTGCAGCCTGGAAGCACGTGTATGGAGGTGGGCTTAAACATGCATGAATTTATTGAAATTTAGAACTCCCAGGTTGCATTTTTAGGATGGTCGAGGAACTTTTATCTCAGAATATGTATGTAAGCATAAGCATACGTACATATAAATATATATATTCGTATTTACGTATGTTTACAAGTGCATTTTTGATCTAGTCTCCCATATAGTTGCATCATGCGAGCACGTGTGTACGACTCCGTTTCGACATTTACGACGGGCACTAGTGTGTGTATGTGACTTACGACGTGCAAGTGTGTGTATGTGCCGGCCAGCTTTCAACGGATCAACCCTCAAATCAAATTTTCAAGCCATTGGTGCGGCCTTCGCTTTGATTTTCGTCGTTGCAGTACCGTCAGAGTCAATTATGTTCAGAATGAATTGAAGTTACAAATTTTAACGACTATTCCACCTATGTATGCGTATTTCCATACAACATCTATCCAAGTGCTTGACTGTGTTCTCACACAATCATTCATAATTAATTTTGGCATCTTAGAGTACTCAATGATAATAATGATTCAACGCGTATCTCCATGAAGAATGCTGGTAATTGATGAAATGACGGCCTCGTGTGTACATATATGTAGGCATGGCTAAAAATACAGCACTGGATTGAGATCCCTTCACTGTGTCTGAATAAATTCCAGCGAGAACGTATTAATATTTGAAAGTCAGAGGGTTGCACCAAGGAATATTGTCTGTGGCCTCACGTGTCTCCACCCAGAGCCTCGCTGCTGTGTCCTCACGCTCTCGAGGACACAGCACAGCCCGATCCATATCAAAACTGAGGGCTAAACGTGTGCAAATATCAATTTCATCTAGCTCAAAACAATACTGATGAATGTACCTATCAGTTTACGACGAGCATGTTCTTAGAAGTTTATATGTTCAAATATGTTTATATGTTCTCGTAAGTCTATATGTGCTACTAAGACTGCATGATCTAATAATTCTACCCCTTCTAACAAGTCTACATTTACCACTGCAAAAGCCTGCACGTTTTGAGAAGTTTATATGTTCTAATCACTCTTCAAGTTCTACCTCATACACGTTGCAATAAGTCTACAACTCCCACCACAAAGATGCTCAAATGATATGGGCGGCCTTGTTGATAATTCCTTGGTCTTCGGACGACTCCGTGGCCTGGAGCTGCGTGGCCTTCAACCAATTTTGTTCCAGAATAGTGGCATAATTAAATAAATTCTGATATCCTGCGCTGGCCTGGTTCGCTCAGAACGGAATAACGCAATTTAGCTCCAAGCAGTGGGGCATAATTGACGGAATGAACCATTTTCTGAATGATTTGCATTATTGGAAATGCGCACGCACCATTTAGCACGGCCTTTCCACCTACAAGGCCTGCGGGAGGCTATGGAGACGCACTTAATATTGCTAGTTCTATGAGGATTCAAGTTTTCGTATATTAGTACAATAATAAACTCTGTAGTGAACCAATAAAAGAAATTAAAAGAAATCTTACCTTTGCACCTGAGCTGAAGTAAATACGGAAAATATGATTCTCACCTCCATCTTCATCAAAAGAATCTACTGGTGTGTTAATATAAAAGAATGACATCATGTTTCATCTAAAACTATTGAGACATTTTATTGATTTATTCTTTTTGTAATTACCCATAGGTAAATTTAAAGAATACTTTGAACCAACACTGTATTTTCAATTATACGTTCTACGAATGATAGGCGTTTGTATTATGTTATCAAGCATTTTAAACCTGTAAAATCTGCAGGAATATTTTTCAAAATCTGAAGTGAGTAGAAAATGTAGATAAGGTAGATAAGGAGAAATCTTTGAAGCAACAGCGACAGGCCTTGTAGGGTGAGCGAGAAGAAGAGTGATAACTTTCTTCCTGCTATTTATGATGTATTTATGCTACAATGTTATTTCACGACAAAATATACTAAAAATCCCATTCTTGTCTAGAATATGTATACTTAACCCTTCTGGTCCAATTTTAATACGAGTAACTTTTATGATAATTTTTTATAATTTCTTGTTTTATGACATCCATAAAGTGCCTCACATAAAATCCAGAGTCAGGAAAATAGTTGGATTTTCCAGCGTGGGACGAACTTGTCCCGACAGTATTGTGATGAATAAAAATCCAGGACTATTCTACCCCAACAGCATTTCACATGTACGTTATTTGGATTCAACAAATTATGGACGATGAACCAGAAATAAATCAGACTGTAAATTTCAAACTCAAGACATAAACATAAATGCTCTGACGGATATTATTTACCACAAAATTGGGATATCGTTGATTGATAACTCTTATGAAAAAATATACATGACAAGTGATCCATACTCAGGAGTTAACTATTGGCTACTTATGAAGCAAATGAAATTATTTCCTAAGGTTTTTAAAATAATTTTTTTGGGACAAATAGGTGCAATTAGGGATATTAATTAATAGGGATATTTCGACATGTGCTTTCATGACGCAAGACCATGCTGTAGGGGCCCTTCAAAAATTTAGAATTATTTCAGAATAACAATAATTCAAATGTACATTTTTTCTCTATGCTTTCGTTGGTTTCGAGGTACTTCCAAATCATTTCATTTGAAATCTTGCACATTTATTGTTAAGATAACAGATAATAGTACGATCACAGGCGGCCTTCTGTTAGAACCGTAAAAATTTCGAATTTAACTTTGGTTCCAATTGCAGACATTGAGGCTCAAATATTTTTCTATCACTTGTACGTGGAAAAGTTTGCTCCTGCTTTGGAAAGGCCTGATTACTTCTAGACCTTCACATTCAAAATTGTTCAACAAATTTTAATCGGAACAGAAATTTCAATGCGAGCTGATACGGGATTCAGTGCGTGAGTCGCTGCGAATTTTTTTTTTTTCAAAACAATCAAGATCTAAACTGATCACGATCACCGTTCATCACCTGGCATGATGACGCTTGAATAATAGAAAGACCGTTTTAATATTACTTTGATATGTAAACTAGCGGTTAAGAGTCACAAAATTATTGCAGCATACCGAACCGCCGTTCCACGATGCTCCTTAGCGTATGGCCAGCTTACTTCACGAACCAGTACCTTGAATTCTAATTTCGATCCCTTCCTCTTTTGCCTGACCGGCGTAGAAGGCCTCTGTAGCTTGTGTGTGCACTCGCATTTGTTTACACACAATAGCAGACAAAGACAAATAGACGGATATCAGATACTGGAAAGCTGTTAAGACCGAGCGAACTGCCCCGGGCACACGAGCAATATTGAGCATTGCCTTAATTATCAGAATTGCGACCTCAAAGCCAGGCATTGAAGTTATGATGTCTGCTTCGATAAGCGTGATTACTCTCGATTCAGGCTTATCTAGGCCATATCAACTTCAGGGCTCATTGAGCAGTTCTCGAACTTGGCTACCCGCTGAACGTAGTCTTTTAAAAAGCTTGTGGAGGGTCAAGACATTCAAATATCGTACGTTGTGCTTCCTGATATGCTATTCAAATATGTTCAAGTGCAATACACATCTGAAAGTACAAACAAGAACCTTGGTTCAAAATTAACTCATTCGGTAAGCGATCTGTTAATAATACTGCTTTAAGTCAACCTCACGAAACACAAGCCACTAGTATAGGGCAAAGCATCGAAGGCATTAGTGTCTCTTCACTTATTTTTTATGTTCTATTTTTAAAGCTGGCACTCGAATTAAGAACACACGTTAAAACTCGTTGTTGCTCTTGGGATTGTTGTGAAAAATTAGCAGCTGTTGAATTTCAGAGCACAAGAAGTATGCATTATAACGGCCTGTTCAGGTTATGCTACCTGCCGTATTACAGCGGACGTATTGTGTGTACGGCCGTACTTCAAAAATCATGATGGTATAGTGTTGAATTACTGTACTTATCAAAGGTACCGGCGGTACATAAGAGATCAAGAAGGTATTTAGTACAGGATTATATTGACGAAAACTCTGCGTCACATAAACACAACAGCTGAAAGTTATTAACTAAAGCAACGGACACGGTTGGACGTTTGGAAAGCTCTTGATTGCGGGAACGAAACCTACGGAGAAAAGAAGTGAAACATGGGTTAATTTTCTTTTTTTTAATAGTTGAAATTGTTTAATTTAACGGAAGACACAAATTTGTCAAAAAATGAAAGACTAATTGACGCTTTCGCTCACGTTTTATCATCGGCCAGGTACTGTACGGTATCTAATTCTAACGATAGTTACTCGTAATAAGTGAGAGAAAGAAGCCTTCTTTGAACACCAGAGCGGTTATAGAAGAAGTGAGTCTCAGTAATTTCGCCCCGCATCGTGCTTACGAAAATTCCTGATATTTCATTAAATCCATCGTGAAACGCTCATGTCAGAAAAGAAATATATCAAAACGTACAATTTTCATTAAAACTGCTTCGACGCCGAGGCCGAGTATCTAGGAAGCGAACAGCCGAGATTGAGAGGAGCCAATTAGCGGTCGGTCTTCATCCAGCGCGCCTGCGGCTGTCAAAACTGACGGAGCAGCGCCGTGATGTGCAGCATCTCAGCCGCCCCTCCCCTGAAGCCAACAGCTCCAGCAGCAGCGCACTTGCTGCAAGCTTAACGGCCTCACTAAATGCGGCGATTATCGGTGTTTATTGCACGGTAAAGTCTATGTTGTAGGCATTTTTCACGACGCTAGCGGGGGCACTGCCGTTCACAAGTCCTGGAGGAGTACTTGAAGGGTTACACTTTGCTGTTATGTTTACCTTCAGAATTGCTCGAGTAATCACTTGTATGACAAATTGTTAATTGAAATTGATGGTTTAAATCGTTACTTGAAACTTATAATGTTATTTGAAATAGTGATGCCTTGAAAATATGGAGTTATTTATAAAAGACCATAATTTTTATCAGTGCTACAGCGAAGATTTCTTGAGCAGGGCTTTCTCTGTTTAATAGTTTATAGTTCCTCAACTAACAGTTTTAAACCAGAAAAAATTTCTTGTGAATGTGTGCGAAGTATATTCGTACAGAAATGTAACTCATAGTTTAAACATCAATACGCTGCAGCGCGTCAAGAACGAACTGCAACTCACGCCTAAAAAACAAGTTTTCATTCCTAGAAACCGGCCTTTAATTTCACAATCACATTACGTTTAGAAGAAAGCAGACGTCATAAAAGATTGACTCAGGCCTCTTACTCATGTTTTTCTACGTGTATAGAGTGAGAACAAGAAAATCACTCGAATTCAATTTCCTCTGTCTTAAGACCCGCTTTTTAGAAGGTCTGCTCGAAATGTCAATCCGAGTGTATGTAATTAAAGGCATTAATGGCCGCTCTCTTCATAAGGGAAAGTGTCAATTAATCTTAATCGGCACTACCGCCTGCACCCAACAGCCCCGTTCACTTCAAATGATCCGGACGAAAGACCAGGCGCATGACGACTCGTTCTCTGGAATGGCTCGATTGTGGCACTAAAATAATCGGAATTTGACTTTATGGCTGCGACAGCCTTAATGAAGACAGCCTCGTCCCTGGCGACGAGACTCATGGTCTCGTAACGAGCTCGTGTTCGCTGTACGAGAGTCAATAAAATGAGCAAAATTATGCTCACTGCCTGTGGTATATAGAGGTTGTTATGGAAATTGACGCGAGTATCGGCATTGCTAAGTAGGGTGTGGAGTTGTTGTGGCTACAAAATTTAACTCTCAGAATATTGTCTCAACGTATAAGTTTGCTCAACATCTATTCATTCTCGACTAGCTGACAGGGAAACTCTTCTACTCTAACTTGATTTAAAGACATGCCAAAATGATCGAGTAAATCTTTTCATACTAATAGGGGGGCAAGAGATACTATGGACTTATGCATCAAACCAAGGCGATATTTTCGGCTAAGTTTCTAATGGAAAACAAAAACAATAACGTTCTTTTCTCGGAATGAAACTCAGAGGTTGAATACACCGACAAATTTTCGCTTAAAAATGAAGGCGATGAGCACAAACTAATGAAACTGTAACATTTGTAGAATATTTTGATACTCTGTATAGTATGCTGCGAGTTTAAAATACTTCTCTGAGGTATAACAGCCTGATTTCACTCATTCGTAACAAACTGCTACTTAGGCTCACGTGGGAAAGCATTCGACAATAAATATCTGCTGCGAAGTCAGTAAATTTCAGGAAATCGAAGCATTTCTACGTTAGCTACCTGAAAGCCGACCCAACCCGACAATAATTATTTTTCGACAACGTGGAGCCGACGTTGAGTTGATCATCCGGTGGCTGGTGCAGACGAAGTCTATCGTGCCTTGGTGGTCTTGCAGAACCTTGGTATCTTTATACCAGAACCTGGACAACCTAGTACCAGAACCAGAAATGTAACGAACACAAACAATTATATCATCACAACCAGAAATGCAATGAACAAAACCAATTGCATCATCACAACCAGAAATGCAAGAACACAAACAATTATATCATCACATCCAAAAATGCAATGAACATCTTTCCTTGCCATCAGCACGCATCCGGTGATGCTGTTCGAAAAACGACTAAAAAAGAATACTACAAAAAACATACTGCTTCTTTTCATGTGAATGGGGAGCGAAAAACATTTGTTTTTGTTTGTCTGGCACTCTGTACGATGTTTTTTGAGTCGAGCGTTGGCTCCTAGATGCATCAGAAAATGAACGTTACTCGACGAATCGTATTTTTCCAGTATGCTGCCCACAAAAGGCGCTTAATTTATTACATTTGACTGGGAACTAATCGATAAAACCTCAAAGCAGTCGGATATTTTCTTCATCACTTAATTTGCGGTCCATGACCAGGAGCACTGGAAAATATTTCATATTAAAATCGTGATCCTTCGTTGGGCGACCCTCGACGGGA